>SNQJ01S0057124.1:85614-104051 GCA_010110895.2 Picea sitchensis
TGGAATATAATTCTTTGCAAAATCATTAGCATTGGAAACTTCGAGAGGACCTATGATATCATCAATTCTATGCTCAAGATTCCAATCAACTATTTTTTGTTCATATTTACTTTCATGTTCTTGAGCATTCAACCCCTCATTCTTGATTGGTTTACATTCTTGGATGTTGTGTTGAATGTCCTGATCATCACTAAACATTTGTTGTAAGGAATTAGGTCTTCTTTCCATTAGGAGGAAATAAAAATATGGATGAAGAGTAGTTGCATAATGGAGCATGACAACAACTTCAGAGGGTTGAATTTCTTTGGAGAAATTAAAATAGACGCTAGAGAAATTTATACTGAATACATAAATATCTTCATTGTTGTGTTTTTTCAAGGCATAAAACTCAGTGAATTGCATCTCTAAGGATTTCTCCTTTCCCCAAAACTTTAAAAAGACCTTCTTGAATTCTACCCATGAGTTGATGGTTTCTAGATGTAAATGTTTGAACCAGTGTTTGGTGTCTCCTTTCAAGGATTGAGAGAAAAATCTCATACACACATCATCATGGTCAATCTCAAATAAATCTATAAAATGATCAAACCCTTGAATGTGCTTTTTGGCTGAGATGATATCAGATTCTTTGTCAAACAAAGGTAGATACTCATAGTAATTTGGAGGGAAATCATGAAGGGTTTGGGGTAACTTTAAGGGTATATATCTATGTCGGGCCTTGGGGGATGTTGGACCAAGAACTGTGGAAGAAACAACGACGTGGGTCTCACAAGATTCATCAACTTGGTCATTGTCATTTCATGGTCGAGGTGAATTTTTTTTATCAGAACCAATGACAAGGTGAGGGTATGCATGTGCAACATAGAGAGGAGGAAATATAATTGCAAGTCTTTCATGATCATCATTAAAATACAGTAGGTAAAGGAAAATTTGTTTGGCATGTTCAAGGAAGGAGCAGAGGCAACTTAAAATGAAAAGTAAAATGCTTTGGAAGAGGTCCCATTTTGAGTACATGTTTTCCTTCATGATTCTTTTCCTCACCACTGTCAAGGGGTCTCATCTTTCAGTGAAGTCTCTGTCTTGCGCTTGAAGCATTGAGAGTGGAGTCACCTTTTGGAAATTCATGATTCTTTTATTAGTGGAGTCGCTAGAGTAGTAATACAACCAATATGTGCCTAAGTGTCTGCTTCTCTCAGACCTTAGAACTCAACCATGCCATTCTTCCCAGGGAAACATTTTCAATTTTGTTCCCCAGCAACGGTGCTAGAATGTTAGTACTCTGTAAATTATGTCTGGTCTAATAGAAAAACGACAGAGGTAACTATTTCAACCAGCTTTAGAGCTGAGGCACTAGCCTGCTCAACTCAGAGAGAGCTCTATTGTGTCACTTGATATATCTACGGAAATCGGTGGCTAGATTTGGTCTGTTTTGGGGGGTTTTAATAAAATTGTTGAAGAACTGAAGATGACCTTTGGGCTATGGGGTCAGGAATGTAGGATGCATTGCCAAATCATGAAAACAATCAAGAGGAAAAGCATAAATGAGGAAGTGTCTTTTGATTTTATACTTGAAAATTTAGGTGGTATCAAAAGAAAAGAAACACACAACTATTATCAGAGCATTATAGTAATGAATTCTGAAATGGTTTAGAAGAGATAAACATAGTCTAAATTGCCAAGCCAAGAGAATTGAATAATGAATTCTGGACTTTTAATTTCTCAATTTAGACAGAGGAAATAAAAAATGAAATGTAGAATAACAGGAATCACACACTATGAGAGAAAACGAGACTCATAACACCACCAGTTAGAATCTTTTCATAAAAAAGTCCAAAATCTACCTTTGCATTCATGTATTCATTCCAGCCCCAGAGATTTACAAAGTTTTCCTGCACAAAGGGAAGGATCCTCTTTTCTCCATGCTTTCTATACCCTTGAGACCAAACATATATAGAGGATTTTCTTGTGGAATTTAAAACATTCTGACTTCCTCATAATTCTAAAATAGATACAAGTTACAAAAAAGGAAGAACAATTATCCTATTTAAAGGGACCATTAGTAACATGTCTTTCATATCAGGACTCCCTTTTCTTAAGCCACCATCTGTCCAAAACTTTCTGAAATGCACCTAAATTTACTTGAGTATTTACCTCAGCTTGGCAATTTCCTCCTCCAGGGTACGCAACGAAGGGATAATTTCTCCAACACTCTCTATCATCTTGGTTTTGGCCTCCGTCTTCCGCCTTTTTCTCCTTTTCCTCTTTGTGGATGGATTGTAGGTGTTTTCCACGTGCTCATTTATGAAATATCCCTCATAATGGGGTTTAATCTGACCCCTGACTCTGTCTCAGTTGCAGGTTCGGTATGAAATTTAGTTGCCAGTATCTGCAAGACCCATCTTTCTTTCTTACTTATTGACCAGCCTGGCACATTAGTTGAGAACCTAGTCACGCCAGAAACCATTTGATGAGTGTTATCCATACCTTTTAGACTTTGCAGAGACCATGATTTTGCCACCTTTTGAATTTATAGGACTCAGGAAATCAACACAGGTCGAGCTTGTTTTTCTTATGCATAAGATGGCAATTTCCCAGATTAGGATAAAACGATTCATATTTGAGATTTGATAGTCTTTGCATTTTAATCATGAATTACTGTCATAGTAGGTTGGTTTTCCATGCTTCATCAATCCATTTCGAATGATGAGCTTCGATTTAGTTATGTGATGACATCCTTTTGATTCGTCATCTGGGAAAGTACGTGGACCAGTGATGTGGGGTGGTTTGACCAACTGTTATCCTTCCCACGAGTTATTGATGTGACATTTTAAACCACGTGACATCGAGGCCATGGGAAAAGTGGTTTTGGGCAATCTGTTGTCTGCCCTGATTCATGTGTAAGAGTGCCATGCGTTCCCCATCAAAACCATATTGGTTTTCCCTAGTCCGCCTTTGCAAAATTAAGTTCTGTGCTATTTGTCAGCCCAATGTGGGCCTCAACCGTGGATCTGGGATTTTTCAAAATTGACGGTCCGCTAAGCTACTCCCTTCCTGCCTCCGCTATATTTGTCTATATGTCGTGGGATATAGTCTAGTCCCCTAAACTATCACTCCTCTACTGTGGTATAGGATTTCTCTAATTCTACAAAAGTTTTAGATCCCGATATGAAAATTGTTAAGGTGATAACAGATTGGTTGGATAAGCATCATGTTTTCATAGATTTCTACAACAAGTCCTTCACTTGTTTGGATGAGGAAGGGAACTTAAGAACAATTTAGGGTATTCCAAGGAAAATATCTTTAAAGCAAATTTCATCCTTGTAGCTGAAAAGAAGCTTCAAAAAAGGATTCCAAATTTATGTATCTCATATGAAAGAGACAACTAAGGATAAAGTGACAAGTATTGAATACCATCTAGTCCTGAAGGATTATGAGGATGTATTTAGAGAGATACTGGGGTTTCCACCAAACAAAGATATGGATTTATCCATTAATTTGATTCTTGGAGTTGACCCAATGTGCAAGAATCCTTATATGATGTGTACACTAGAGTTGAAGGAATTTCTAATGCAGTTGGAAGAAATTTTGAAGAAGGGGTATATATACCCAAGTGTGTCTCCTTTGGGTGCCCTAGTGTTATTTTGAAGAATAATGATGGAACATTGAGGTTGTTCATTTACATTAGGTAGATGAGCAAGGTGATTGTGAAGAGCAAGTGTCCTTTTCCAAGGATAGATGATGTTTTTGATTAGCTTAAAGGTGAAAAGGTATTTTCCAAAATTTATCTTAGGCTAGGCTATCAACAGGTGAGGATTAAAGAATAATATTTCAAGAACAAAACATTTAGAACAAAGTATGGCCATTACAAGATTACAATGGTGCCATTTGGGTTGTCAAATGTACCAACTGTATTCATTTGTTTGATGAATGGTATTTTTAGAAATTACTTGGATAAATTTGTCATTGTCTTCTTGGATGACATACTTATCTAATATAAGTCTGAGGAAGAGCATGGACATTACTTGAGGATGGTGCTACAAGTATTAAGGGAGCATCAACTGTATGCTAACCTAAGAAAGTGCTCATTTTATTAGGAATATACATTATTTGTTTCATATTATTTTGGAGGAAGTGATAGCAATGGATCCCGAGAAGATAAAATCCATTGAAGGATGGACAACACCAAATAATGTTTTAGACGTGAGATTGTTCATGGGAATCATAGGTTATTATAGAATATTTATCGAAGGCTTTTCAAGAATTGGACATCCAATCACTTCTTTGAAAAATAAGGGTGTGAAGTTTGTGTGGACCTATGAATGGAAATAAGTTTTTCAACACTTGAAGAATTTATTGACAAGTGCACCAATATTGAATCTTTCTAATCCAAATGAAGATTACATTCTATGCACTGCTGCCTACAAGGAAGGAATTGGAGGAGTCCTTATCCAAAATGGGCATGTGATATGTCATGAGCCAAGAAAGTTGAAGGAACATGAGAGTCACTATTCCACACGTGATTTAGCATTGACAACCATAGTTCAAGCCTTGAAGATGTGGATGCATTATCTTATGGGAAAAATATTTGATTTGAGGACAGACCATAGTGGTCTGAAATATTCCTTTGGACAACCAACTTTGAATGTTAGAAAAATCAGATGGCCATAATTTCTTAGTGAGTACAACTTTGATATAAAGCATATCAAAGGCAAAGAGAATAAGGTGGCTGATGTATTCAACAGGAGGGTGCATGAGATGCATGCTACAACCATTAGCATGTATAAATTTTATTTAAAATACATAATTTTGGAAGGTGCAAAATCATATCAACTTTATATGCAAACAAAAGAAATATTACAAGGTAATTTTCAACAAAAAATTAAAGATTATGTGCTAAGAGTTGATGGAATCCTCATGTACAAGGGGTAGATTATATGTGCATAAATATTAGGAGCTAGAAAATATGGTGTTGAGAGAGATGCATAATATGCCTTATGTTGGGCACCCAGGTTACCAGAAAAAAATTGTAGATGTAAAGAGCCAATATTTTTGGCCGGGTATGAAGAAAGAGGTTGTTGATTACATATCTAAATGTCAAGAATATTAGAAGGTAAAGGCTAAGCACATACATCCAACTCAATTTCTAGAACCATCTCCCTTTTCCGAGTGGAAATGGGAAGTTGTGACAATTGATTTTATCAGCAAGCTGGCCAGAATAGTGAAGCAACATGATTCCATCATGGTGTTGGTGGAAAAGATAACTAAAGTTGCTCATTTTATTCTAGTGAAGCTAACTCATAAGGAATCTAACATTGCAAATATTTACATGAAATAAATTTTCTGGCTACATGGTGTGCCTAAGGAAATTGTTTATGATAGAGATCCGAAGTTCACATCAAATTTTTGGAAGGGATTATTTAAAGGATTTGGATCAAAAATAAATTTTAGCACATCATATCACTCAGAACCATATGGGAAAACATATAGATTCAATCAGATTGAGGATATGTTGAGAACATGTGTGATGGATAAACCATCAAAATGAGAATATTGTCTACATTTAGTTGAATTTGTTTATAATAATGGGTATTAAGCATATTTGAATATGAGCCCATTTGAAGAATTATATGGTAGAAAGTGAAACACGCTAGTGAGTTAAAACAACCCATCAGAAAGAGCAGTGGTTGGGCCAAAATCACCCAAGGAAATGGTGAAAATAAAACATAATTTAAAGGCTACTCAGGATAGGAAAAAAGTAATGCAGATAAATGAAAAATGCACAAAGAATTTAAAGTGGGTGAGCATGTATTCTTTAAAGCAAAAGATAACAAGTGTTCACTTAAATTGGGGAGCTTCCGAAATATAGAAAAAAGATATTGTGGACCATTCAAAATCCTAGAGAGGATTCGTCATGTTGCATACATGATTGCATTGCCCACATCCATGTGCATTCATAATGTATACCATATATATTTTATTAAAAAGTATGTGCCTGATGGTAATCATGTAACTGTTTGGAATGTGATCTAGGTGGAGCAAGAAGGTAACTTCTAATTTCATCCAATGTGCATGCTAGACAAGAAATTCAAGCTACTCTAGAATTGAGAAATAGGACTGGTAAAGGTTGAGTGGACCTATTATAGTCCTGAATATGCAACATGGGAGCATGAGGATGCCATGCAAGAAGAATACCCACATATTTTTGGAGATTATTAAATAATTCTTTTGTACATTTGTATATAATGCACTGAGGACAATACTTAAATAAAGTGGAGCAGAATCTAATACCCCTAGGATGAACCCCAATTATAAATCTACATATGCTTTATAGGTTCGTGAGACAAGAATTTTTGGGCGAGAGTGCCTTTGTATATATGTTTTGAGGCCAGAGTGCCTATGTGATTTAGGCTAGGGAGCCTATGAGTTGAAAGGAAAGTGAGCCTACCAAATGTAATATGTAATCACATTAGATTATATTAATAAAATACATCACTGTGACAAACCAAGTTAGAAGAAAGAGTATGGGAGGCTAGGACTCCACGAGAGGGAAAGGGAATAAGACTTGAGAGGAAAAGGGGATAATTCAAGGGGGATTACGTCAAGGAATTGATTATTTTTCTAATGTGGAATTCAACCCTTGGTACACTCTAATACCATGTTGATATTCTACCACTCTACTCAACACCCGACAATGAGCTCAAATTAAAATCACTTTATCTACTAAAAGAACAACTGAGTAATCAACTAAACATGCAACATAAACACAAATAAGGAATCCAAAATATCACACACAAGACACCAATATTTTTGGGTATAAAACCATGAAAGAAACAATAGAGGGAAAACCAGTTCCAAGATGCTTTTATTAAGGTCAAAT
Organism: Picea sitchensis; assembly: GCA_010110895.2. Taxonomy (NCBI): domain Eukaryota; kingdom Viridiplantae; phylum Streptophyta; class Pinopsida; order Pinales; family Pinaceae; genus Picea; species Picea sitchensis. The sequence goes on from SNQJ01S0057124.1 coordinate 92,489, forward strand.
CAGGGCTCTCGTAATAGGGAAAATGGACCACTAAGATAAATAAAACTACAAACAAACCTGACACATTCTACTCTGTCATATGGCCCCTGAACAATGCACTTTTCGAGGTGTATGTGATTCAACTTCAATTGACCATCTTACATACACGATTGTCTCCTATGTGACCCACATATATGTATGGAAAACCCATATAGAAACTTCTATATGACACTCCCCTTCCCTACAACTTCAATCCTATGAAACCCACCTGCGAATGCCGCTACTATCTCTTCTCCTTGACCTGTATGATCTCTAGATGAAAGTCCTTATCCACCTATCCAAGATCTTGAATCACGGTCCTTTTTGATCCAACCCTCTCTGCATCAACACTTAGATGGAATCTCTTCACCCAACCTGTGATATATTCTCACTCTCATGTAAGCTAAAGTCCTTCTCTGCTTCTACGTTCATCACACTAGTAAATGTCCTTCTTTGATATCATCGACCTTGGTATCTCAACAAAATATCTCACAAGTGTATCTCACACAAGTCCTGATTATGTTGATTCCATCAACACAAGTCTCTCACAAGTGTATCTCACACAAATCCTTGACTTTGATGTCTCATCAAAATTTTCTTCCTCCTTCATCCTAGCCTTGCTTTTATAATCATGAGTTATAATCTATTTCTTATTTCCAAAGTGTTTTATGGTTGAGATTACTTCTCACACTCACTTAATATTTACATGCTTAGATGACATGCTAATTAATTTTATAACTTTCCTTAAATAACTCAACTTGCTAATAAAAACACTTTTACTTTAATTATTCATTTAACTAAAGTAAACTCAAGGATATACGGATTTTGATGACTTCCACATGCTAGACACATGCCAATTCGGAAGTACCTGTCTGATGCTATCACTAACATCAACACTCCATCTTAGCGATAAAGGTACTTCTCCCACCTGGAGTTGGCTCTATCTTCTTTATCATATCTGCTACCATACCTACTCTCCAATCCACCTGATTGGATTCTCCCTCTGGCACATAAGCTATCCCTGCCATGATGGTCTAACCTATCTCTGAAGACTCACTATGAACATGATCCTATAAGACTCTTTCTCTTGAGAATCTTACATGGCCATCTTGTACCATGAATCCTTGACAGAATTGGAACACTGCTCCATCCCACCTGAACTTGAAAGCTTACTCCCTCTAATATTCTCAACCTTTAGAGCCACCCTCTCCTTATTCTCTATCACTCTGATGCTTTCCATTGCTCATATTGGATATCCCTTTATCATATACAAGTTTCTTTCTCTAAATACAAATACAATTGCTTTGTTTGCGCTAGATCCTCTAGTATTTATCATCACCTTTCCATCCTAGAATGCTACATCAAATCCATTATTATCAATCACTAAGACAAATATCACACCCTCTTGAGTTCTGACACCCATAACACATTTTCCACTCTTAATGTGCCTCCTAAATCCATATAGAATAACACTGTTCAATACCCCTTCACTACATACTTGGTTCCAATACTAAGTTCCACATGCATCTCTAAGTCAGACTCTATGAATATCTAGAACACATCCCATGATCCTATCATATGACATGTGGCTCCACTATCTATCAACCATGCACTAGATGATAAGGTGCCCAAAGAAGTCTAGGAAACAAGTAAGAACTTTGTCTATTCAAACTTATTGAAAAACCCATCCACTTGAGTCTTTGTCGTCGTAGCTACCTATGGATGCGCTTTAGTCCCCCCCTTCTTCTTGTGTGGACATTGGCTTTCATAATTTCCAATATTTTGACATGAGAAACACTATACTTTTCTCATGCCCTTCTTCTTCTTTCCATCATGAGTGATAGACTCTCCACTCGAAATCTTACCGAACTTTCCCTTCCTTGCCTGGCTGGAAAGAGAAATGTTCTCATCACTGCTACTCTTTATCAAACCATCCCTAGACTCTCATAGAGTCTCCTACTAGATACACTCAATCCATAGTATATCAAACACTATCACCTTTTCTCGTGCACATATCCCCTGCACACAAATCTCCCAAGACTTGGGAAGGCCTTTCAACGCTACATTAACCAACTTATCATCCTACACTGTCTCACCAATAGCTGCAAGTTGATATTGGATATAAGTGATATTCATGAGATAGTTGACAACTGTATCATCACTAGTCATCCTGGCATTTTGAAGTTGGTGCTTCAAATGTATGATCCTACATGTATTCTTTTTTTGGTATAGACTCATGAAATCATCATACATTTTCTTGGGAGATGTCTTCTCAGCAATGTGATGTATTAATTGATCCTTCACGGATTCTAGCAACACCCACTTATACTTCACTTCCTTCTTCTTGTGAGCTACAAATTTCTGTGGATCAATAGGACTTGTAGCCACACCCTCTACATACTCTTTGAGGTCATTCTACTCCAATAGAAGAAGAACCCTTTCCTTCCATGCCTGAAACTTGGTATCCCCTTCCAACCTATTCTCAATATTCAAGGTGTTCATGATTGTGACCAACCCAAAACAAGAAAAATCCATAGAAACAAATTTGCAACAACCCGTGTCTCAAGAGATGACTCCCTCTCTCCTTCAATCCTTGAATCTGATACCATGCTAATTTTTATATTGTGGAATTCAAACCTTGGTACGCTCTAATACCATGTTGATATTTTACCACTCTACTCAACACCAGACAATTATCTCAAAATAAAGTCACTTTATCTACTAAAAGCACAACTGAATAATCAACTAAACATGCATCAAAAACAAAAATAAGGAAGCCAAAATCTCACATACAGGACACTAATATTTTTCAGGTATAAACCATTGAAAAAACCCTCGAAGGGAAAAATAGTTCGAATATGATTTTATTAAGGTCAAATTAGGGCTCTCGTAATAGGGAAAATGGTCCAGTAAGAGAACACAACTATAGACAAACCTAACATAGTCTTCTCTATCATGCAACCCTGAACAACATGCTTTTTGAGGTGTAATTGATTCACCTTCAGCTGACCCACTGCATACATAGACAATTGTCTCCTTTGTGACCCACATATATGTATGGAAAACCCATACATACACTTATGTAGGATGCTCCCCTTTCCTCTGGCTTCAATCCTCTAAAACCCACGCATGTCTGCCTCTTCTCTCTCTTCTCCTTGACTTGTATGATCTATAGATGAAAGTCCTTCTCCACCTATCTAAGATATTGAATCATGGTCCTTTGCGATCCAACTCTCTTTGCATCAACACTTTCATGAAATATCTTCACCCAACCTGTGAGATATCCTCACTCTTGTATAAGAAAAATTCCTTCTCTATTTCTACACTTCTCACACTACAAAAAGTCCTTTTCTATCCTCAACCTTGGTATCTCACCAAAATCTCTCATAAGTGTATCTCAAACAAGTCTCGACTGTGTCAAATCCCTCAATACAATTCTCTCACAAGTGCATTTCACACAAGTCCCTGACTTTGATCTCTCATCAAAAGTGTCTTCCTCCTTCATCCTATCCTTTATTTTATAATCATGAGTTACAATCTATTTCTAATCTCCAATTTTTTTTATGGTTGATATTACTTCGCAAACCCACTTAAGGTTTACATGCTAATTACTTTTATCACTTTCCGTAAATAACTGAACTTGCTAAAAAAAACACTTTTACTTTAATTATTCCTTTAACTAAAGTAAACTCAAGGATATAAGGATTTCGATGACTTCCACATGCTAGACACATGCCAATGCGGAAGTACCTATCCGATGCTATCACTAACATCAATAGGAATAAAATAATATTTTCCTAAACTCATAAGTCTTATTATTATGTTTTTATCCTAAGTTCCGAAGGGAGGGGAATGAAATACAAAGTGGGGGACACGTTAGTTCTTTGAGTGCCAAGTGTCAAAAAGGGAACATGCATTTATAATTTGGGGGAATTAGTGTAAATATCATTCATTCTTTCCAATCATTCATTGCTTTTCATAATACATTCCTTTTCTTGGAGAGTGTGATCTGTGAAGTTGTAATTACCCAGTAAATCCTTTGTGGTTTGGGTTGAAGAAGCAGGTTGTCGGGCCTATGGAGAATTCTATTTTGGTGAGTGAATTGTCGGAAATAGGTTTCCATGTGTGCTGGGATAGTGGGTGTTGATCTCTTAGAGAAACCTTTTGTTCCAAGTTCCAAAGAGCTCTGATACTTTTTGGCTATCCTGTTGTTGAATCCCTAGAAGGGAAGTGGGACAATCGAAAGACTATTCAATAGAAAAGGAGTATGCTTCCCAGGGTAGGAAATGTTATGGAGAATGAGAGGCTATGAGCTAGGAATTGTTGATGGAGTTGTTACCTAGGCATGTCCTTTATTGTGTTTTCTGTTAGACCTTAGTTTGGATTAGGTAGAATTTTCCATGGTGGAGTCATAGCCCTATCTTAGGGGTGAACTGTTGTTGAGAGTATATGAATAATAAATATGACTGGGAGGAACGTTTAAGGTCTATAGCCAATCAACCATTTTTAAATTAAAAGATAAGTGTATTTTATGTGTTTATGATGATTTATGTATGGTTGATTATGTTAACTCTATTATGGTATATTTGTATATATTTATGGATGTATTTTATGTTGTTGAATTGCATATTCATAACATATGCAAGGAATGGTAATTAATAATTGTTATGAGAGGAAAAATTTCATGGGGCATGGCTCATCTTGGGGGTTGGGGACATTACACTAAGTTTATAAATAAACTAAAATGTCACCATATCAAGGATCATCAATGGATATAATAATTGGATGTTCATTGGTAAGGTCGTCATTTAAAGATGAGTTTGATGCACCAGTTGGGGGATAAAAAATAAGCTCAACAAAAGATAAGGATTTATTACTTCTGGGTGTAACAAATTATAAGTCAAACTTTTGAAGGATCATGATCCAAAGAGAATACTTACCATTGATAACCCACCAACTCAATATAAAGGATAGAGGGTTAGATTTTTTCACAACCTTGGTTTTTCACATTAGGATGTAATGATGAACTTCTGCACTAAAAACAACTGCCAAGGCAAATTTTCCCTCATGATTGTAGGACAATGATGTTCCATACATGTTATTACTAATGTAATATATTATGTCCTTGCAACCATTGATCCCATCTTGAAATAAGACTTCATTGATAGAAAAGGGTGAAGCAGAAACGTAAAGGATAAAAGCCTTGTCATATTCGGGAGGGTTGATTAAAGGTGCTAAATTGAGGGCATGCTTCAATGTGTCAAAGGAATAGTGGGTTTGGTCATACCATACGAAGATTATGTATGATCATAATAACCAAACAAAACCATGAGCGATGAAGTCATAATATAGAACAAATAAGCACAAGAAATTATCTTTACCTTGGAGGCTCTACAGTTTGTGCAGGTTATGAGGTGGGGGTAGTTCAATGATGACTTAAAATTTCAAAGGGTCTATATTAATGCCAAATTTGGAAATGATGAATATCAATAACCAACCAGTTGGCACATAGAAGACACACTTAAGAGGGTTTGATCAAGTGTTATACATTCAATGCTAGAGGAAGATAGTACATAATTTTTCTACATGCTTTGATCCTTTCTTTGAATGAGTTGTGATATCATTGAAGTAGGATAAGATGATGTGAAACAAGTCTTGAAAGCAATATGACATGGCACACTAGAATGCAGATCCAATATTTTTTTAATTCAAAGGGCATAAAACTGTACATGAAAGTCTTCCATGGAGTAGAAAATGAGGTATTGTAATGATCCTAGGGTCTAATTCAAATCCAATTATAACCTAAGAATCCATCCATGAAGGAAAAGATATAATGTATAGCACATGCATGGATGTTTTTATGATAAATGAAATCATTTAATTTTTTTAGGATAGTCCCGATTTAGATCAAAAAATGTTGATATAAACATGAATGGTGCCTTCTTTCTTTGCAACAGGGATTGGGTTAGAAACCCATGAAGTGTATGAAATTGGATAAATGAATCCCACCTAAAAAAGTTCATCTATTTATGCTTTAATGGCAGGGGCCTTAGCAAAGTGAATATGCCATTTCATTTTCCAAATAGTAATGGTGTTTGGCCAAGTATAAATATGATGTTCGATAATGTAAGGTTCAAGTTCAGGCATCTCTATATAATACCATGCAAATATATCATGCAATTATTGGAAAATAACTTTATAGAAAACAACCTCTTCAGGAGAATAATTTTCTCCATAAAGTATGTTTTCTATGACACCAGGTGTAACAGATATATCCACCTTTACTGTAACACACCCAACCCCCTAAGTATGCTTTTAAGGGATGGGGTGGTAAAATTTCACTTTTTATCAATCATCTCAATACCTATTCTTGTTGGTACAATTACTTTTGTTCGTCAAGAACTTTCCAAGGACTACCACCATGCTCTAAAGCGAGCTCTAGATAAAAATTTATGGCCCCTTAAAGTTTCAGGGTCCTTAATCATTGTATCCACTTCATTTCCACATGGCATCCATGTGACTATTTCCACATGCGTCATCCGACCTGGTGCTATTGTGGCATCAACCACCTATCCCACTATTGGATGTGTGGGCTGACTCGATTTCTACCTTAGTTCTCCAACAAAACCATTTTCACTATCAACACTTTTGGTAAACCAGAAGGCTACACCTCACATAGATTGCACAACACAATCTCAACCAAGATGGTTTATGGGTGACTACAGGATGCAGATGTTTGTAGTCATGGAAGGGATTGGGGATGTTCTTCTTACTTATCTTCTATTTTAACATACATTCTAACACATCTTTAATCATATCTACCATTTTACTTATTCAATAGCATTTATTATGCATACTTATTTTAATGTGTGTTATAAATAAATCCTAACAACTACACTCATCTAACCATTGATTCATTATAAAGCATATAAAAGAACAAATCACACATAAAGACACCATTTTTACCATGGTTCACCCCCCTCTAGGCTACATCCACAAAGATCTTCTACTTATTTCTTATTCTTCATCAAAATAGTGCTTCAAGCATTACGTCATATGGTTTAATAATGGTGAGGCTGACCATCATCGCACCAAGCTCCATATCTTGCGACCTGACCCTCAGTTACATCTCAAAACCAACTCCATTATCTCCTCAACTAAACATACCAAATACTCAAGACTAGAAAAAGGTTCTCCAAACGTAAGTTCTTTACCATAAAGAAAGGACACTCCTGTTACGAAGATGCCTCAATCTCCCTCATACATCTTCTATTTATACTATAAAATGGGTAAAATCCCTTCATTATGACTCAAAAACCCTAATTCTAATTGGAATCCACTTGTCCACTTTGTAACTTCCTTCCATGAAATTGGTGTTCGATCCAACCATTACTTGTGTCGATCTTCCTTATTTCTTGGTGCACTACTTCGTTTTCCCTTTGTCGCACTAGTCTTCCTTATTTTTTGGCATGGGATGATTCCTTTGGTCCATTATTCCTCTCTTATTGTGATTAATTCCCAAAATATCCTTCTCCAACAGGACCCCAACACTAACCCGTGGCTCATCCCAAGACACTCAAGTCATGTGTTCCTTCTGCACCAATTTCTCCAACTCCTGGAATTGCTTTGTTAGTGCATCCACCTATTTCTTAGCATGCACACTTTTCTCTTTCAAGGTATCCATGGCCTACATCGTGACGTGCTAATTTATCACTTTTATGCTCTCTGAATGCACCTGTTCCATGCTATCTTTCTCCATTTCCAACGCTATTATCATTTGTTCTTCTTGTTCTTATAAGGTCTCCAACTGAGCCTATCTGATCTGTCATTCCTCTTGGATTGTATTTACTTTTTATTGCAGGTTTTTCATATCCTTGTTGACCCTCAATATCAGGGATATGGCCATTTTTTTCTACCTTTTCTTTAGGTCCTAAACTGCAACATTCAACTTTTCTTCTCTCTACTCCAACTTCTGGATCCTCTCATCTTATGCTAGGCTTGTCCATATTTGTGATGCCCTCTCATAAAGTTCTATTATTTCATTGATTTCCAACGCAAGAATATCTACTTATTCTATCACATGTTTTTCTCTTTATGATATGGCTTCTGGAGGTGTGGTTGGTGTTATATTTCCAACCAACTCTCCTATATCTTGTTTGTACTCCTCCATTGTCTGTGTTATTTTAATAATTTTTTCCTCTGTGCTGATTTCTCCTACGAGTGCGTTGTATGGCATTGTTTGGAATAATTCTTCAAGTCTTCTCTCTAAGTTATCTTCGTGATGTTTTTCTTCCTCTTGTTCTAGTCACAATTTTGTAAGAACCGTCTCCAGTACCACATTTTCTTCTTGGACTATCTCCAAACTTGTGGGATCCATCCTTTCCCTGGATTGTACTTCTTGTGAAAAACTTATCTGCAATTTATATAAGGCCTTTGTTGATATCATTTCCAATACCAATTCCATCCATTATATGCCCTTAAGTTTTTTCTGTGTGGGGTCCTTGTCTAATCGCAACATATCTTTAGTAAGGTTAAAATTTTCACTGACCAATGTTGTAATTTGTAATGTTGTTTCCTCGTTCTACACTGTTTTCTGTTGTGCTACACCTTTAGGATGTGCCTTGGTAGATTGAATGTGCTCTAATACCTACTTGACCTCTGTCAGTTCTTACATTATCCTTTCCCTTTATTTCTATGCCTCCTTGTATTCTTCTCTGACGTGGTCTTGTACTCTCTCTATGACTAATTCTGCATCGTCCTTTGTTATGGTATATTTTGGGACTTCCTTGTGTGCTTTCATTTTCTTGCATGAACCACCTATCTATACAACCATTCTCTTTGGTGGCCTTGACTGTGTTGGATCTATTGTTCCTGGGGTATCTGGTATATCCCCTTCTACGTGTCCCTTCTATGCAGAGATGTTATCCTTCTTCTATGTTGTTCCATTAGTGATAGTTGTGCGGTCCTTTTGTTGTATGACCAACTTGGGGATAATATTTTTCTTTGTTATTGCACTCCACCCTATTGGATTTGTGCGCCCTGCTACTACTCTTGTTTTTTATACTGGGGTACTCTTTCTTTATGATGAGCCTGCTTCTATTGATTGCTTGTCTTTTATTGGCTTCTTGTCCTTGGATGGCTGCTTATCCTTTGGTTGTTCTACTGGAACTTGCCATTCCTCCTTCAAATACTTCATCACCCATTAGACCTATTCTACTGTGATGTAGTACCTCATTTTCAACCACTCCTTTGTTGGATCCATTTTCTCCTAAATCCACATATTATTTCATGAGGATCTAAAGTTAGTTATGGTTTTGTATTGCTCCACCACCTCCGGTGGGATCCTGCAAGTTTCCACTACCTTTTCTTGGATTTATTCAAAGTATGTCTTGAAGATGTTGGTATTTTCCTACCTGTCTTTTGTGACATTTGTGTTCCATAGTGATTCATATTTCGTTGTGTGACACCTTCCATTTCTATGGAAAAACATAGTAAATTTGGGGTGCTTCCAACCCACTAATTAAATAAAAATGATAAGACATGAGTAATGGAACTTTTTTCCTATATCCTAAGTATCTTTGCAATCATCTAAAAATAAATTTAATAAGTAAGGGATCCAACTTGATACCGTTTCCTTCACGCACTACGTAACTACTGCTATGACGCATGTTGGCACTTCTTCCTTGCGACACTTTCTTAGGAGTTTACATGACATCAATTTGGTTGCTAGACTTGTTTCTAGTTCAGTGATCCTATTGATGACGATCCCTCTAGATCCTCTCTCTGTCCCATAGGTTTTATTCACCTCTTCTACCAAGGATTTCTCCTTGGTCTTGTCGTCTAGGTACTGCGCACGTGGCTCACCATTGGTGGGTAGTTATGTTATATTTGATATCAAATCAATGTCTATGGAAACCTATGTGTCCAACCATAAAATATGTCCATGCATGAATGCCATTAACAACTTGACACAATTATTTACATCATTTCCTCTGTCAAAGTGTGGGATCTCCAATAGGTTCATGATACCTGTGTTGTATAATCCTTGCATCCACTGTTTCAGTTCCATTATGGGTACTTTTGTCACATTGACCCCTCTGCTTTCTAAGTATACATGTTGCATGAAATATGGGAATTTATCTATATCCATGACATCATGGTCTGAATAGCACATTTTTTCCACCCATCCAAGTAAGTATGTGACAACTTTACCCCTACTGGTATGTGCAGTAACAAAATGGTTTCCTCTTGTGGATTGCGCAGGGATCTTTGGACCTGCTATTTTCCTTTCCGCTTTACTGTTGCACTAGAGGTCCCTTCTTCCTGATGTATTTTCTCTTCCTCCTCTTCCTCTCCATCATACTCCTGTACACAATGGTCTCTGCTACTAGTGTTTGTTCCTGTTGTGCTTGCAATGTGTCATCTTGAGTCCTCAGCTCATCGGCCTGAGTCCTTTCCTCATCTACTTCTTCTATGGATTGAATTGTTTCCTACTTCGAGTTTGACTCTACTTCTATGCTTGGTGGGTTAATCAACATATGTTCTATTTTCTCCTCAACCAATGTAGGGCTCACTAGTTCTGGGGAAGGGATGACGTCGACATCCACCACTCCCTCCGTTTGTGTCAGATTTTCTTCTTCTACTATTGGCTCCTACGGTGGCCTTGTATAACTGCGTGTCTTCCTTGACATATGGCTTGGTGATCCAAATTTGGGTGGCACCATCATGCTAAATCACCTGAAATATCACTATCCGCTTGCTAAATCGTCTTTATGTTCTTCACTTCTCGCTACATAGCTCTTTGTTTGCTCAAATTCACAATGTGGATTTTCAAACCCTAATTTTCTTCTTAAGCACTATCATAAATGCTCCAAATATTTCTGAGTATGCTCCATTAACTTTCATAAATGTTCCAAATATTACCGAGCACATTTCATAGATGTGCGTTGCTAGAAAAATAGGACCGCGAAGCAATAAAATAAAACAAATGCAGAAAAAAAACACATAAGACACAAAATACAAGAGAGACATAGATTTACGTGGTTCACTCAGTGTGGGCTACGTCCACCAGAGAAATTGCCAGGTCCTTCCTTTATTATTATCTAGCAAATGAAGGGATACAACCTACAACAAAACCTGTTGTAACTTCCTCTTCTTTCTCTCACAGTCTCCTCTCTCAAAATATAATATTCACCATCATCCATAGCCGCAATACATTTCCCTCATAAAAGACGGTTTCCTTCTAGGGAAAAAAACCCTAACATAATCTCTACCGTTAGATTTGCGACCTTATAATGAACGGTCTAGATTTACAACAGAATTACAATATACTTTTACTCTTAATGTTTATGCCATTATTATAGTTCTTTGCATTTCATTAGATAAGAGAATAATAAGAAAACGATCACTGAGAAATACACATTCACAAGAGACACAACATTTATCCTGGGAAACCCTCTAGGGGAAGAAAACCCAACAAAAACTTCTTTATCATAAATGGCTTATACAATGTTCAAGAGATAACTCAAACCAATACAGAAAGTCC
>SNQJ01S0057125.1:2986-25058 GCA_010110895.2 Picea sitchensis
GTTCTTTGGTCTGTTGCACGTTAATTATCTGATAAAATCTTCTAATAAGATCATTAAGCTCTTCATTTTCATCCTGTAATAATATTAATATTAAAATGGTAATATTAAATAAAATAAATGTTTTTTTTTTTTTTTTTAAATAAATCTTTTTCGTCGCAAGTGCGACAACAACTTAAATAGTTGTGACAGTTTTGCAATATAAAAAACATAAGTTGTCATTGCAAGTGTGAAGACAACTTAAATAGTTGTGATAGTTTTGCAATATAAACAACAAAAGTTGTAGTTGCAAGTGCGACAACAACTTAAATAGCTGCGACAGTTTTGCAATATAAACAACAAAAGTGGGCGTCACAGGTGAGACGACAACTTAAATAACTGTGACAGTTTTTCTATGTAAACAACGAAAATTTGTCGTCGCAAGTGTGATGACAAATTAAATAGCTACGACAGTTTTGATATGTAAACAACGAAAAGTTGTCGTTGCCATTGCGACGACACCTTAAATAGCTGCGACAATTTTGCAATTTAAACAACAAAAAGTTTTCGTCGCAAGTGTGACGACAATTTAAATAGCTACGAAAGTTTTGTTATGTAAACAACAAAAGTTGTTGTTGCAAAGGTCGTCGCAATTGAGATGAAATGTTGGTTTTACATTTTTACCTAAATTGTCGTATTGGCAACGATATTTCTTTTTTGTCTCAATTGTGATAAGTTCCCTAGGGGCGTCGCTCTTGCGACATTTAATCAATTTTGTTGCAATTGCCACATGACACAAAACAACGTTTTGGATATTTTATATTCGTCTCAAATTCCACAACATAACGTTGCAAGAGCGTCGAAATAGCCGTCGTAAAATGACCCAAATTTTCTAGTGTAGTATAACCATGTTTAATTTTGATGCATACATGAAAAATTTGAAGAAATTTCAACATTGGCCCCATTCACTCCTCACTGTGCGAGGTCGATGCAAGATGATATTTGTGATGGGTGTATTGGAAGTGCCATGAAATTTCAAGAGAGTTCCTAAAAAGATTTTATAGATGGCAATGATGAATTATGACAATGAGACATCCATTATATTGAGCGTTGATGTAAACATGGATGATCTCAAATATTATGTAGGGACATCAAACATCCTTAAGTATCGAAACCCTCCCATACCTTCAAGGAAACTATCTAGTCTAACCATGTAAAATTTTGATGCATACGGGCACAGATTGAAAATATTTCAATGTTTTCCCCATTCACTTCTCATTGTGTGGGGTCATTGGAAGACATTTATGATAGGTGTATTTGAAGTTCCATGAAAAATTTCAAGATAGTTCCGACAACAATTTTATAGAAGGGAATGACAAACATTGGCAATGATATGTGCATCATGAACGTTTATGCAAATGTGGATGATCTCAAATATTATTTGGGGACATCATACATCGTTGAGTGTTGAAACCCTCCTATACTGTCAAGGCATGTGTCTAGTCTAACCATGTCAAATTTTGACGCATACATGAACATATTGAAGAAATTTCAATGTCGGTCCCATTCACTACTCACTATGTGGGGTTGGTGCATGAAATTTGTGGTGGATGAATTGGAAGTTCCATGACATTTAAAGATATTTCCAACAAATATTCTACATATGGAAACAATAAATGTTGACAATGAGACGTCCATTATGAACGTTGTTGCAAACATGGATGGTCTCAAAGATTATGTGAGGACATCAGACATCCTTGAGTCTTGAAACCCTCCCATATCGTCAAGGCATGTGTCTAGTCTAACCATGTTCAATTTCGACACATACATGCACATTTTGAAGAAATTTCAACGTTGGCCCCATTCACTACTCACTGTGTGAGGTCGATGCAAGATGACATTTGTGATGGGTGTATTGGAAGTGCCATGACATTTCAAGAGAGTTATGAAAAAGATTCTATAGATGGAAATGATGAATGATGACAATGAGACATCCATTATATTTAACATTGATGCAAACACGGATGATATAAAATAGTATGTGGGGACATCAAACATCCTTAAGTATCGAAACCCTCCCATACCTTCAAGGAAACTATCTAGTCTAACCATGTCAAATTTTGATGCATACAGGCATAGATTGAAAACATTTCAATGTTGTCCCCATTCACTGCTCACTGTGTGGGGTTGGTGGAAGAAATTTGTGATGGGTGTATTTGAATTTCCATGTCAAATTTCAAGATATTTCCAACAACAATTCTATAGAAGGGAATGAAAAACATTGGCAATGAGACGTGCATGATGAACATTCATGCAAATGTGGATGAACTAAAATATGATATGGGGACATCATACATCCTTGATTATTGAAACCCTCCCATACTGTCAAGGCATGTGTCTAGTATAACCATGTCAAATTTTGATGCATACAAGAACATATTGAAGAAATTTCAACGTTGGCCTCATTCACTACTCACTATGTGGGGTCAGTGCATGACATTTGTGGTGGGTGAATTGGAAGTTCTATTACATTTCAGGAGAGTTCCAACAAATATTATACATATGGAAACAACGAATGATGACAATGAGACATCCATTATGAACGTTAATGCAAACATGGATGATCTCAAATATTATGTGGGGACATCAGAAATCCTTGAGTCTTGAAACCCTCACATACCTTTAAGGCATGTTTCTAGTCTGACCATGTTGAATTTCGATGGATACATGCAAAGTTTGAAGAAATTTCAACATTGGCCCCATTCACTGATCACTGTGTGAGTTCGATGCAAGATGACATTGGTGATGGGTGTATTGGAAGTTCCATGACATTTCAAGAGAGTTTTGACAAAGATTATATAGATGGAAATAACAAATGATGACAATGAGACATCCATTATATTGAACGTTGATGCAAACATGGACGATCGAAAATATTAAGCAGGGACATCAAAAATCCTTGAGTCTTGAAACCCTCCCATACCATAAAGGAAACTATCTAGTCTAACCATGTCAAATTTCAACGCATATGAGAACAGATTGAAAAAATTTCAACGTTGGCCCCATTCACTGCTCACTGTGCAGGTTCGGTGGAAGAAATTTGTGATGGGTGTATTGGAACTTCCATGTCAAATTTCAAGATAGTTCTGACAAAGATTCTCTAGAAGGAATGGTTAATGATGACAATGAGAGGTTCATGATGAATGTTGATGCAAATGTGGACAATCTCAAATATTATGTGGGGACATCATACATCCTTGAGTCTTGAAACCATCCCATACCGTCAAGGAATTTGTCTAGTATAACCATGTCAAATTTTGATGCATACAGGCACATATTGAAGAAATTTTGATGTTGTCCCCATTCACTGCTCACTATGCAGGGTCGGTGCATGACATTTGTGGTGGGTGAATTGAAGCTTCTGCCACATCAAATCGACTTGGCAATTCAATAATCAAACAAAGTGGTTAAATATACTTTAACCAAGAGAATAAAAAATAGATATACTTGAGTTAATGAAGTCAATTTATTGATGGTTCATCCATTAGGGTCACAAGCTAGGAATCAAACCTACTAGAAATTAGCATTGCCAAGAGGAATGAAATTATGATTATGTTCAAAATTATCCAGTTTTTGTTGCTAGTGTTACCCCTCATTTTGCATGAGGCATACACTAGTATTTTTTCACTAATGTTGTGGTTTTCATCACAAAGGTAGGCTTACAAGTTTATCTTTGGATGTCCTAGGGATTGTGACTACATTTGATGAGACTATTAATGATGTAGTCATGGATGCCTAGATGATGTTGATGCTCTAGTTGTCTTGGTAATACATTTCCTTTCATACTAGTAGAATTGGTTCTGGAGTCCCTTATGATTCCTCATGTGGGAATCCCTCTTGAAAACTCACCTTATGTTGCATTTAGGTGCCCATCCTTTCCCAGGCCATCTTGAAAAATTCAAGTTGAAGCCAAAATTTCTCCTTATACAACATCTAGCTCGTCTTCTTACCTATTTATCCCTTGTGTTTCCTTTTTTGTGCATTTCATGTGGGTGTGTTCACCTCTTTCCAACTCACCTTGCGTTGCATTTAGGCTCTCTGCCTCATTTTTGTTATGTTTCCTCTTGTGGGCACCCCTCTTTCCAACTCACCTTTCCTTTCCTTTGGGCACCCTACCTTGTTTTCATTACGATTCCTCATGTGTCCGCCCCTATTGAAAAATCACCTTGCATTGTGTTTGAGCACCCAACCTTGCACATACCATCTTGAAAAAGTTAATTCGAAGCCAAAAATCCTCCTTATCCAACAACCAACTCGTCTTCTTTCTTAGTGCTCCCTTGTGTGGTCATTTTTGTGCCTTTCATATGGGTGGGCGCACCTCTTTCCAACTCTCCTTGTGTTGCGTTTGGGCGTTCTTCCTCATTTTTGTTTTGATTCCTCTTGTGGGTGCCCCACTTTCCAACTTGCCTTGCCTTGCCTTTGGGCCCCCTTCCTTGTTTTCGTTACAATTCCTCATGTGGGTGCCCCTCTTGCAAACTCACCTTGTGTTGCATTTGGTCACCCAGCCTTACCCAGGCCATCTTGAAAAAGTTAAGTCGAAGCCAAAATTTCTCCTTATCTGGCATACGACTCATCTTCTTGCCTAGTGCTCCATTGTGTGGCCCTTTTCATTCCTTTCATGTGGGTGGGCGCAACTCTTGCCAACATTCCTTGTGTTGCGTTTGGGTGCTCTACCTCCTTTTTGTTACGTTTCCTCTTGTGGGTGCCCCTCTTTCCAACTCGCCTTGCCTTGCCTTTGGGCACCCTGCCTTTTTTCTTTACGATTCCTCATGTGGGAATTCCTCTTGAAAACTCACCTTATGTTGTGTTTGGGCACTCAGCCTTGCCTAGGCCATCTTGAAAAAGTTAAGTCAAAGCCAAAATTTCTCCTTATCTAGCATTTGACTCATCTTTTTTCCTAGTGCTCCCTTGTGTGGTTGTTTTTGTTCCTTTCATGTGGGTGGGCACACCTCTTTCCAACTCACCTTGTGTTGCGTTTGGGCACTCTGCCTCCTTTTTGTTACGATTCCCCTTGTGGGTGACCGTCTTTCCAACTCGCCTTTCCTTGCCTTTGGGCACCCTTCCTTGTTTTCATTATGATTCCTCATGTGGGCACCCCTCTTGCAACCTCACCTCGCGTTGCATTTGGGAGCCCAGCCTTTCCCAGGTTGTCTTGAAAAAGTTAAGTCGAAGCCAAAATTGCTCTTTACCCGGCATTTGACTCGTCTTCTTTCCTAGTTCTCCCTTGTGTGGCTATTTTAGTTCCTTTCATATGGGTGGGTGCACCTTTTTCCAACTCGCCTTGCATTTCATTTGGGTGCTCTGCCTCATTTTTGTTACATTTCCTCTTATGGATGCCCCTCTTTCCAACTCTCCTTGCCTTGCCTTTGGGCAACCTGCCTTGTTTTAATTACAATTCATCATGAGGGCGCCCCTCTTGAAAACTCACCTTGTGTTGTGTTTGGGAACCTAGCCTTGCCTAGGCTGTCTTGAAAAATTGAAGTCGAATACAAAATTGTTCCTTATCTGACATCCAGATTGTATTCTTTCCTAGTGCTCCCTTGTGTGGTCATTTTTGTTCCTTTCATGTGGGTGGGCACACCTCTTTCCAAATCGCCTTGCATTTTGTTTGGGCGCTCTACCTCATTTTTGTTACAATTCCTCTTGTTGAGTGTGTCCCTCTTGCCAGCTCGCTTTGCCTTACCTTTGGGCACCCTGCTTTGTTTTGGTTACGATTCCTCATGTGGTTGCCCCTCTTGCCAACTCACATTGCATTGTGTTTGGATGCCCTACCTCATTTTCGTTACGATTCCTTGTGTGGGCTTACATATAATTCACCTATAATGTGAGACACACACACACATATATATATATATAAATTTAATAAAACAATAAAACAAACAAAACAAAATTCTTAAAACCTTTAACCTTAAAACCACCAACTCTTAGCATTCTTAAGATCTCTATAGACTCGTTCGCCTTAACACTTATAACCACTATCCCCTATAAATCCTAACCCATATAACCTCTAGAAATTTTAATCATTAAAATCTAATTTATATATCTTCATAACCCTTGATTCTTATAACATTTATCACATGAAACCCTTATCCTTTATAACCTCTAATTTACTCTAAATCACTATAATTTTTATCGCATATGGCTCATATCACCACTAACTAGTATAATCACTAATTACATCTTATAACCTCAAACCCCTATAATTGTACAAATCCTAAAACCTACAAAACTTATACACCTTTATCCCTATTATCCCTAACATCCCCAACCCCTATAACGCTAAGTATTTAACCTTTGACCCATATAACACTTAAGATATAACTTCTACAACCGAAAAAACTAACATAAACTCCAACCCCTAATAATTATCCCTTATAACTCTTATAACCTGTAACCTATAGTAGGTATAATTCTTAACGCCTAACTTCTACCCAACCCCTAACATGTATAGCCTGTAACCCTCATAAACTCTAGATTCTAACTCTCAAACACTTATAATTATATAAATCCTAACACTTATAATGATTCTTGAATTTAATGCCTAATCCCTAATGTTTGTAACCCTTGACCCCTATAACATTAAACCCTTATAATACCTAATACCTAACCCCTAACCCTTGTAAAAACTATAACCTCGAATCATTAAAATTATTAAACACTATAACCTTTAAACTAGTACCTCTTATGTATAACATTTATAACATAATGGTATAACATATATCACATGTATGTTATAACATATATGTAACATACATGTGGTATATGTTATATTATAACTATACACAACAAAACCAAACTGAGAACGCGGTCCCATTCACACTCTTCTATTAACTTTGATACATGTACCTACGGGCGAGACTATCGAGATCGGGAAATTTTGAGATTGAGGGGAGGGAAATAGTTTCACCTGTGCACAAGACCGTTAAGATCAAGAAATTATGAGATCGAGGGGAGTTAAATAGTTGCACCTATGCACGATACTGTCGAGGGACATCTGTGAAATTGATCAGGTGACGCTGAGACTGAGGGATACTAGGGAAAGGATGGTGAGTACCTCTACACACTTGAATTCAAATTGGGAATAAACTTGAATTATCCTTTGTCCTACATTTGCTTTTGTGTGAAGTTATTTTTTCCTACCAATCTGAACATCTAGCTTGTGGCCAATTTGAACATTTGTAACTCTAGGGACTGGAAAAACATGGAAAATTATTCTCAGCAAATGCAAAGCTCTTTAACCAGAGAAACCCTCTTGCGGAATAAATCTCCACAGAAACCCCTTTCGAAAACCCCTTCAAAAATTCTCTCAACATCCATAGGTTCACCAAACCAAGTCATCTTGGCCTTAAATTGAGCCTACACCTGCACACCTGCATCAACTCTCACACTTCATTTGCATCCCTATTTGTACCTATTTCTCTTGCGCATATTATCTTGTAGCTAGGTGTGGATCTTGGGAATATCCTTACGACAATGTTAGAGTAAAACATAGGCATGCACTATTTCCCTTCTTGTGTCTCCATTAGTGCTTTTTGTGTCACAAACACAACCAAACCCTGCACCCACCACATTGACAACAAAACTCTAGCGATCACCTATGACACAATGAAATAGTGCCAGGCCTATCCTTGGAAAAAAATATTATAAATATAGTGTCTTTTATATATATTGAATAAACAACTCAAGGATGAATGTCTCATCTAGTTCAATCTAATTCTAATTCTGCTAACTTTGATGTGCACTTACTAGTTTTTTTTAAAAGATGTGATCTTTGATATTTTCCTTAAAATGTATTTGTCATCACCAAATTATGTAAGTGATTTTTTACCATTAGGAGAAAGATGTTTCACTTGTGCATTACATAATCAAATTCTTGACCTTTCCTATATTAAAGATTACACAATATACCACTCTAGGAAATATGTGGACAAATTAATAGGGAATTGGGACCTCTTCAACCCCAAGCCAAAGTGAAGGAAATATACATGGAATAACCAAATACTATGGTCTGGGAACATTTCAAAGAAGCTAGAAAACTTTGTTATTCAAAGTTATTTCCTCTTGGACATACATCATCTCGTCCACATCCTCCCAAACCAATTTCCCTTTATATACAAGTATAGAGGTTTACGGGTTGATTCCTTTAAAGTTTAAACCATTATGGATGTAGAATTAGTGAGCTTAGGAAATCATTCAACAAGTATGGAAAAGTCCAATTCATTTCTTTTATTCACTGCCTTCACCAATTGTAACTATAATTGTATACAAGAAAGAAAAGACACTTTTTTTATCATAGTGATATGGAAATAAAAACCACCACAAATACAATGAATGGATGTACCTTGGAAGAGAATATGCCAACAAAAAATGAATTTGGTAATCCTTCAAAAAGAATTGTAACTGTGACCACATCTCCCAACAGTGATTCCCACAATGAAATATTCAAACACATTTATTCACACCATGTGGGTTCACACTCAATACCTTGGTAACAATCATAATCATTAGTGGGTGAGTTCATATTTGGAAGATATTTCCAATATTGATTTATAACCTAATGGATTTTCCCATGCTCGAACACATCTCATTACCACATTGTGGAGAATTTGTACGTCATGATGACCATAGCTAGATCTAGTTGAATACCAATGAACATGTAATATGACTATTTTTCATTATTTTTGAGCCATAAACATAGGATTATCAATGGTTAACTATCAACATGTTCAAAGCACGTTTCTAGTGGGATTTTTTTATTATAATAATTTTGGTCCCTCATCAAGGAAACACCCATTCATCACATATTTAAACCATAAGTAACATTTATTTCATAGAGGTATTATGACCTGAATTCAAATGTATCACGTTACACATGTTATGGTTTTATATTGTAATTAACACGATTATCATCATGAACATAGGTATGCTTGCCTCATTGATAAGATTATAGAACATGTTCAAATCACAATTGTTGTTATGTAGGTGATATTATATCTCTCTCCAAGGTTGGGTTACCTTCAACAAGGTTCCCAATACCTACAATATATTGAATCTATTTTTCATAATTAAAAAAACCCCTTTATGAATGAACGTGATAAGATATTGGTCAACAAGGTGAAGCCCCGGTGATCCTTATGAGTATTTAAGATGTATATGGTGGTATCTATAATCATAAAAGTTTACTATGTTATAAATGATGACATTTGATTCAATGTTGTATAGGTGTCCTAAGTCAACTATGACATTTGCATGGTATTTTTAAAATTTGGGTCATTTTGCTTCCATTTATCTGTATAATTAGCTCACACTTTTTTTCATTAGCAATGCACACATAGTAATCAATCAAGAAATTATTTCTTTTCTTGAAACCTCTTGCTCATTCCCATAGCTAGTTTTCATCGAAGTTGAAATTCTTTCATTTCATTTTCCTCTTGTATGGTTTAAAGAGTCGAGCTGAAACACCATCAGTTTCATGACCACTCCTTTGAGTAACAACAACCTAAAATCAAGCGCTAATTAAAATTTATCTAGCAACTTTTCTAGGTCTCTTCAAACCCATCTTAGCTTAGGTGTAGAGATTTGGAATAGGATTGTGAGAATAACTTTCCAAAGATGTTAAACAAACATAAAGCTTTGAGTTAGGGAGTTAAATACAGTTGTTATATAACTGAATTTGGGAGGCCCTTCTAACACTAGGTTCAAGCACGAGGTTGCATTGGGTCCAAGAGAGTAATCAACCCTGCTTTGTTGGTCTTGGTGTCGATTGTCCCCCCTCTTCTTTGGTATAGTAGGTGGTACCATAGAGGCCATAATCTTTTAGACCTCCTACCCAAGGTGATAGCATAGGGAAGGTGGTGTTGTGCCTGGGATCGATGTTGGTTAGACTCACTTGGACTCCTTGGAGGGTTTCTCACTACTCGGTGATGTAACTTACACCAGGGTGTTAGTTCGTTAAGAAGGTTGTCAACGTAACTTTCCCACCCACCGAAACTCAGCCCCTTCGCGCATCGCTCCTGCGATGTTGGATTCCATCACCAACTAATGCTTCTTTGTGAGAAGGTTTGTTTGCATGATTGACTCCTAGATTAATTAGCATGCGATAGATAATACAAGCATAAAATAGTAACACTATGGTAATCATTATGATCTTACTGTGATACCAACAGGATACTAGTAATGAAGTAGAACCATTTTACTAATTAGTGCTATAGATTGATAGAACAATGCTTATGCATATCTGATTTCATAGACTAAGCTAGTGGAGTGATGTTAGTTCTCTTTTTGTTTTTTCTCTCTTAAATTTAGGGATTAATTCTTCCCACTTTGTTTGGGACATTTGTAACATTGTATCCCGTAAATCTCTTGTGGTCCTTTAATATTGAACTATGGCCTCCTGTTGCACTTCCTTTAAAACCGAGACTAGTTCCACATCTAAAACCATTTAAGGATGTCTTCTCAACACATATTTCAAATTAGTACTTTCAACCCTCACCTACAAGGTCATGGTAAGTTCCTCCTCCTTGTATGTATGGGATTATATATATCTACTTTCCCCATTTTGTATCCAAACTCATTATTTGTATGTATGGGATTATATATATCTACTTTCCCCATTTTGTATCCAAACTCATTATCTTCTCAATTTTAGCTTTAGTTTATTCCATTTTTTCCTTCCATATTTTCTCTCAAATTTAAGTTTTCATTTCCTCAACTTTTAATTGTTTCCAAATGTTGCACCCTTAAAATTTAAGACCTTTCTTCTAGGGAAGAGACTAAATGTTCATGTTTCTCCAAGGGTATAACTTATCACCTATTAGATTCTACTATAACCTTCCATTTAATGATTTCTACCTATGTTTTCTTGATATGTTCCAATAAAACCCATGTGCTTATGTCAACAAATCCCATTCTAGCAAGTTCTTGATTTTCTTTCATACTTGGTATATTTGGTGTAGGGCCCAATGAAGGAATATGTGTTTTTTTGGATACATGGGTCTTTGTCATTTCTCTAAGTTTCATGATCCTACTAATGTACTCACTTGTTTATAAGGACTATGGTTTATATGGGATGATGATCCTCTTGTTTATAGCAATGTGGTAGTAATGTCCTTAATTATGTCCCATGTTTTGAAAAAAATATCTTTCTCCCATTGTCTCCCTATCCTCTCAATTTTCCTTCTTTTATTTTTAGTACTAGTTCCTTGGGGGTTAAGGACCTTATCAACACTCTTATTTTTCAATTTTTATCTAAATTTTAGGGTCTACATATATTTATGTGACAATATATAAAGTGTTTCATCATTGGTCTTCAAAAATATTAGGGATGATAGCAACGAATTTGGAATAATTAATTGGTTAAAATAGTAGAAATGTTTCCCGCCAAAGTGTTGAAAATGAACAACAAATTAACTTCTAATCGATAACAATAGTTGTTAGGAATATCTAAAACTCATAGTTATACATTTTCCTCGGACTATAGTGACATTTAAAAAATCCATCCAAACATTTTCAAAAATCACATCTACATCAAGTACGATTCCCTGCCAATCAGAAGCCACAAAGGAGAGTGAACATTACACTTAAAGACATAGTTAAATATAAACTATAGAAAATTTTATATGTATGTTTTATATACCCTATATTATATAATGAATGGGTTTTGCCTTTGCTTATTGTTCCCAAGGAAGGAGTAACTAGACAATTTGTGTGAACAATAGGGAACTTAATAAAGCCACTCAAAAGGAAATGATTCCGCTATATAAGGACTATATGGATAATATTTGTTTAGTAGAATAATTAAGGGATAAGTCTTTCCATCATGCATAAAAAAAAATTATATGTTTGGTTGGTATTTACATCCTCTTTGTCAAGGTATTCTTGAATTTGTATAGTGTTGGGATACAAATTTTGCATACACTTTGAAAGGAATGTGTCCTTATGTATTTCTTTCAATGATAAAGCATTGTCAAGAGTGATAATAGACTAGATACTAGTTCCAAATACTTATTCATTATCCACTTGTCCTAACCACAATGGTATTTTAGTTTAAATAAAATGTTTAGTAGGAGGATAGAGAGAGAGTCTCTTTTGGGACAATCCTTTAAGAAATTTTCATGTCCCATATTCCATAACCAATGTAAGTATCTACTGTAGATAACCATGGTCCTCCAATGATGATGGGATTTCCATTAATGAGTTTATCCCCGGGTTAAAACATGATAAAGTCGACTAGATATTCCTAGGAGCCTATTGAGATTATCACATCTTATAATATTCCTTCAAGGATGAAAATAGACATGTCTATCAACCAAAGTATAGTGGGTGTGCGTCTTAATAATTCTCTCAAATTTAATTGAGGATTGTCTCCTTGTCATTACATTGATTGCGACCCCTACATATATAAAGGTATTTTGGATTAAGTACATGTTTATGTAGACATCTACTACAAGGATGACTAGATTAGAATAAATAGGGGCCTTACTATCTATATATGGGTCATTGCAATCCAATGCAATAATAGACTTCAATTCAAAACATAAATTATTCAAGCCACAAAACCTACCTTTCTCTCTCCATTCACAAATCAATATCAATTATGGAGATGATATTTACAAGATCTCATTGAACAACATTTAGATCCATTTCCATAGGATATAGAGTATTTGGGAGTGAAAATATTCCCTCACATCATGAGATCAGCAAGCTACCCTACAACATTAATTGTGGGTGGATCTCTTTTCATCATTCTAGGTCTCTTGATGCATGGTTCCTTGATAATTTTTTTGTATATGGGCACATCTTTGATAGCTTAAAGGATTGGAATCTCGACAGATAGAGTTTTTAGTTATCCTAAGAGTTTAGTTTTAAATTGGTTGTATGTCCTCTTTTGTTCAATCCTCTTTAGATAAGACATTTTTTCTTGGTGTGTATTATTGAAAAGGAAACTAAGTTTCTTCTTGGACATCTAGATTCTAATTCCTTGGGTGGATTTTCTTTCGCTTTCTAGATTTCAAAATTATCTATGAGTTTCTTCTACGCTCCCACATTGGATGTATCTTTTAGTCCCATTGACCTACTTTTTTGGTCATTTATTGGGCATTAATAACATTATCTTATCTTATCTACATCTATAGAAATTGTTAACAACTGACCATGGATGCCTTTTCAATTTCAACAAGTTGTTTGGGATTGAATCATTGTCTTCCATATTCATTAGGAATCCACTAAAGTAGGTTGGTTGACTAAAGGAGAAAAGAGCATTGGCATTGTCAATGAAAGTACTTCCAAGAGAGACCAAGATCATAATAAGTCAATGAAATATGTTACAAGAAGCATTTCAAATAAAGATGGTCTAGTCGTAGTACAAATTTGGTTTGCATGCCTAACTCCTAGATTAATTAGCGTGTGCTATTTGTTCTCCTTAGTTGGCCTTAGGATTGAGTCTATGTCTAATGGCATTAGTTCTGGGGTATTCCAACTAGCATCATGTCCTATTACCACCACTTGTTTGCATGTGTCATTTGACTCCAAAAAATCCCCTATAATTCCCATATAGTATACCAATAGTAATAGAGAATAATAAAATTGTGAAAGAGTAACACTATGGTAATCATTATGAGCTTACTGTGATACCAACAGGATACTATTAATGAACTAGTGTTACATCTTGATTGACTGACTGTTTCTATCATTAATGGTGTTATAGAATGTACAAGAGAAAAGGTATTTTTCATATCTATATTCATTGAGTGATGGAAGTTCAGGTAAAATAGAGGAAAGTGAGACATCTAGTAGGTCTAACATGCAAAGATCAACTAGAGGTGAGAAGATTAGAAGAAAATTCCATAGATGCATGGAATTTTTTCTTGTGAAAGGGGGATCATGTTATTATTATCATGAGAGC
The DNA here is from genome assembly GCA_010110895.2 of Picea sitchensis. NCBI lineage: Eukaryota > Viridiplantae > Streptophyta > Pinopsida > Pinales > Pinaceae > Picea > Picea sitchensis. The sequence goes on from SNQJ01S0057125.1 coordinate 16,926, forward strand.
ATAGACGACATCGAGGTTCCCTTGAGGTACAAACATATAGTGAAACGATGGGTACCCAAGGATCTTCATGAAATAAACACTATTTTTTGTGTAAACGAAAGGATATATCAGATTGTTCCATCATCATTACATGCTTTGGGCACATTTTCCATGGATGACATAAATGTTTATTACGACAGATTAACTAAATTGATGGATTATGTCAGACCCTGTTATATCTACAAATATTAGATATGAATAGTCCAATATACAAAAAGTATGTGAAGATATGGCTTGGATGCAAATTATATACAGCTAAAATACAATGATCAAAATAAAGGAGAAACTATCTATATTGATTGAATGCCAAAAGAAATGGGGAATATTGTAGGGTTTATAAATAGTACATGACCCGCGACCACAAATAAGTGACCCAATTGCATATTTGAGGGGCGTGAAGGAAACCGTGTATTCGCATGTGTAATAAAATCAATAGCTGAAGGGGAAGAGATATTGATTGATCACAATTTGAATCGAATAGATACAGATGTTTCTATTATGGGGGCGGTACATATACTAATTTACCCAACCTGTAAGCAATGAATCTTATATTTTATGATTTTAATTATGTCCTTTATGGTGTTAATCCATTTGGAGAGCTTCAGTTTGTTTACTTAGTGTGGCCTATTTTTTATCAACAATAACATTCCTCCTTGGATGTCAATAAAGAGGGAGGATTTCTCATACATTTGAATTTATTTCTCATGATAATGATCACAGTTCTAATTTTAATGTAATGTGGTAGGATGATTGTGGTAAATCAAAAGCGGCCTCAGAACAGGTAAATGAACAACAATTTTCGAATTGCATTTAATGTGCATTTTATTTCTGTGGTGATCATTTATTTTATATGTTTACACAACTTAATTATCATTTATTTTGTTGAATATGTAGTTGGCAGGCCATGATACTGATGATTATTCGCTCGGCGAAATGGATTTGCATGAATCCCCTGACCCTATGGTTTTAATTAGAGAAAAGATCAATAAAGAAAACAAGGAACTAGCTCACTTGTTAGATATTCTAGATCAAACTCTTGAGGTCGAAGAAAGGATCAAAGAATTTATGAAAAATATTAATACATACAAGGTAATAACCATAATTTCAAGTGGTTTTATTTTTATGCCATAAGATCAATTATGAAAGATTGATTTTTAGCTTTTACATTATCTAAACGAAAAAATATTTTCTTTCGTATATAGAGATTTTTGGATCTTGTTGACCCCGACATGCATGGTGTCGGTAGTAGTGGTGTTGCACAGACGCCACAGAGTCCCAACACACGCTCTCGTAAATATGCTAGGATGCATTTATTCAGATCTCCACCTTCCACACCATTAGGTGGGAGCCACGACATGCACACCGAGGAAGCGGTAACACAGGTAAGCTCTGGAGGTGGTGACAAAGATGAGATTGATGATTTGACCAACTATATGGTTTTTTTTCCTAAAGAAAGATGTGTGACCAATATAGGGAGCCTTAAGGGAACATTTATGGTCAACGAGGAAGGGATTCCATTAAAGCAAGTTAAATTCCCATGTAATTTTTAAAATTTTAATTGTTTCATGTTCTCTATGTAGACAAATATAAATCATCTAAATTATTGTTTTTAAATTAATAATCATATAATATTTTTGTGTTTAGGGAATAACGATTTTTATAGGTCCTTGGAGAATAAGGCATTGTTGATTTTTTGGCCCACCATAGGGAGAGGTGGAATTCCTAGAATTCCAACCTCAAAAAAGAATTGATGGATTGTCTTGAAGTCCTTTTTGGTGCAGACACATTTAATAAGACCTTGTCCACCGCCGCAATTGGTCAATATTTAAAATATACGCGAGAAACATATAGGAAGAACTTGAAACAAAATTATAGGTACGAGTGTCCTCTAATGATTCCAGAGAGGGAGTGGAAGGCCCTCATTGAGGATGAAAAAGAGAAGAAATTGACAGATGAAGGAAAAACACCCTTTGGTCCCAGAAGGTAAATTACAATTTCAATTCAATACCTTCAATTTTTTTTAGATGTAAATAAAATTGTGGTATATATTAACATACTTGAAACTTTTGATGATAGGTTGACTGACACGTCAATGGAAATAAAATAAAGGCTTTCAAAATGTGGCCAACATAGGCTAGGCCAGGGTGGCTACTTGAATTTGCTGTCACGAATTGTAAGTACCTAAATATGTTATTTGTATCGCCTTAAAAACTTTAGGTAATTGCAACGAATAAAATTAAAAATACATACTATTATGCAATGCAGGGTGACGATTTTGGTACTGAAACCATGGAGGAAGACCTCCATCTTGGTTACAAGTACGGCTATAAAGTTGTAGTTGAACACCAAAAAATCTTGGGGGAAGTTACCAAGAATCACTTTGCAGGATAAGGTAAATAAAATGCAATCCACATTAACATTTTTATTAATATAATACATTCATGTTGGATATCATCGATAAATTTAATGTTTTACAACTTTGTTTTAATCAGGGGAGCAACACTGTCAACGAACAAACTAGTATTGGAGAGCAGTGTGTTGATAGAAGTTTGCAAATAGAAGATGATTCTCCCATGTAGTCCCAATATTGCACGGGGGTGTTTCCCTACAATGGTGCTATGACCGAGCTGGCACATGACGGTAATATGGTTGTATTTTAATCATATACCTAATAATTTCATAGTTATAAATTTTGTACTTCTAGTTTTTTTACTTATACATTTATGATTGTCCTTATAAAGTTTGTGGTATCAATGGTGAAGAATGTTGTACTTGAGGGTCATACACTTGAAGAGGATCACGCGGGGAAAATCATTCCAATAGTGTCGACTAGTGCACTAGGTAAATAATGGCATTGCAGGTGTTTTTTTTAATATTACTGAACTAGTTCAATGATATTTAAAACTGACCATCTAAATTTTGTATTTTTTTCTTGTGTAGGTGATGCATCATCACAACGGCCTCCATTTCCCCATGAGTACCACGCGACTAGGTGTGCTTTGCATGAGAGGATGCAATCACAATAATATTTTGAAGAGCACCCAGAGAACGAAGACACAGATACTGATGAAATGCTTAGGAACTATAGAGCTAAGAAGAAGAGGTCGACTAAAAGTACTAAATGATGATGTACATGAATATTTTAATAACTATTTAATATAAAATCTATTTTCTATGAAATACTTTTTTTTACTTGTTGGGTCGCCAAAATGCCATTCTTTTACCAACCTTTTACTTTACTTTTCACCATATTCTGCTTTCTCGCAACCTTACATTAAGACCATTTTCATGATTACATATGAGTTTAGACCTATTATTTTCCAAAGCATTAATTTTAGTATTTTGAGTGATTTTATGATTAAATATTGGAAAAATAACATGTTTTCACTTATATATCAAAGTGGGATGAGTTCTATGATGTTTACAGGCACATTTTAATGCTCCAACCAAGTCATATGATGGAATAGAATAAAGCCTCTTTTCACATCAATTTTCGTTCTCTAGTTTTTAGATGTAAAGTGCTTTAGTGTAGTGTATGATGTTATGGAATAGTTGTTACTTTTCTCTTAGGATAATTGAGCTCACTCAAAATGGATCAAGGAAAAAAAAAAATTCATTGTAAACAATTGTGAATATTGATATGTATATATGTTTGTTTTTGTTGTAAATATTTCAATAGATTTATATGTTGGGTATTGGGGAATTGAGAATGATGTGAGGGGGGGGAGGGGCCATAAGAGCTTCCACCTTCACGTGGTTAGCCCTGTTTAGTAGAGAATAATTTATTGGAGTCATTTAATCTTGGAGAAAACCTCCCTCGATCCAGTGGAGCAACAACAAAGTTAATGTTGACTTTGTTGTTGCTACTTCAAATCAAAGGAGGCAGTTTGATCAAATATTAGATGCCTAGCTCCAATAAATTATTCTTGAAACCAAGAGGATCTCATTCAGTTATGTTTTGACACTCTCAAAAAAATGCATCTTAGAGTAAATAATGTGTTACAAATATGACGTGTATTGATTTTTTAAATATTTATGGAGGTTGAATGATTTTGGCAGGTACTTTAAGATATTTCTTCATCGATTGATGGAATCTCAAGACTAACAGAGGGTCATACAGCTGAATAGAAACATGTGGGGGCAACCATTCCAACTTTATTACCGACCAGTTCATCATATCAGGTGTGATTGTTCCTTTCAACATAGTTTGTAGATCCATCAATTCTAGTTATTTTTAATGTTTGTGAATTGTTACGTGATTATTTATTAATGTAGGGTTTTCTATGTGATAATTTATTGAAATATATCATCTTTTTAACACTTGTCATGTTCTTGCCTTGCAATCAGTAATGGTAGATACAAGCCCATTTATATTGAGTGAAAAAAACCTTGGCTTCTTGTAGGGATTGATGAAGTGTTAGTTCATGCAACTACTGCTAGGGGTCCTCCTAGAATAAGGCCAAATGAACTAAGAAAAATTTCCAGAAATAGTGTTGTTGTACTATGCCTCCTTTTTTCTAGGCATTGTTCTAGATCATGGAGCATGTATTGTTACCATCCATCCTAATATAAAGATCATATTATTCTTTGTTTGTTCCATATTTTTCTTTCCATATCCGTTACCATAGTTCATTTCTACCTTTGAGTCATCTCATGGATACAACAACTTATTAGTGATCTCTTTTGAGCCATAAAATAAAGGACTTTCATTTGACGAACTTCTACAAGTTTTCTCAAATTGCTTTCTGGATCACTTTAGGATTCTTTATTGGGCCTAGTTAAGTGCAAACAACTTGTTTTTCATGTTTTCTTACTTGCTTACCCCAATTTCCAACAATAATAAATAATTGGGTTTTAGGTTTCATGACACCCTTCTTCCATTATATAAGGTGTCATGAGTGAAATCATTTTGGGCATTCCACTTAAACTTGGCTTTCTCCTTTTGTGAACCAATTTTTGAAAACAAAAGAATGTTGGGTGATCCTTGCATGATGATCATGAAAAACCAGAAAGTGCTTCAATGATACAATTTTCCTCCTTTACGCAAAGTCACTCAGGGATGATAAGTCTCTATATGAACACAAAGAGATAAGAAGGAATCAGATCATGGGGACATACACCCTCTGAGAGGTGAGGATGCACAAGGTTGGTATGTGTAAATTGTTGAATGGTCACAGAGGTATGAGTTGCATTTTAACATGAGATTGTTGAAATCAAGGTTGAGTAAGCATTCAAAGTTGGTTTTCCTATTTGGATTTCTAGGGTAAAATCTCTATGTTTATTATTATTTTAGAGCTATGTGAATACTTTACTTCTATGGATATATATGCATGTATATCTCTTGTGTGATCCCTTTGCATACACTACTTACTACAACACTTTCAATTCGCCATTTGGGTTAACCCACAATTATTCTGGTCAATTGGTGTAAGAATTTATCATTCATTTCGGTTAATTGTTGTTGAAAATCACCTCTTTTTATTTTGTTGATGGTTCCAATAGTCAAAGGACCCATTCCATCCATTTAATTGGGTTCATGAGATCAATGGCCATAATGGTATAGCTATTGCAAATCCCCAACCAAATTTCCATTCTTAGTTCCTTGTAATCAACAATTATTTTCCTCTTACCAGACCATTGGGAAATTAATACAATCATACATGGAAATGGATAGAGACTTATTTTTTGAAAGTGAATGACCCACCTATGTTCCCAATCATACCTTTTAATATCATATTGGAAGAGCCTATTAGTATTTGGGCCATACACCCTACTCCAACCATTCCAATTTGGTCGTAGTCACTCTTTCTACAACATTTTGTGTGAGTTACAACAACCAACAAATCACATTGATGCAATTCAGAGGTAGAAATGCTCTTTTACATTGACACATTGAGTTTGTTATGTAGTAAAGGAAATGCACTCCATTCTTTAATTGATCTTCGTTTTATTTGTTTGTATTATCTATGTGAAAGAGGGAGGAATGAAAATGGTTTATGCATAATAGAGATTCAAACAAATCACTGAGACTTAAGTGAATGGGTATGCCAATGTCGAACTAAGGTTTAGAGAAGCATCAAATCATACTATCCACCTTGATGTCGCACCCCAGTTAGTTTCACACACCATTAAATTGTACAACCATACATGATGTCTAAGTTAGGAAAATGTTCAAGTGAGCCATTGTTGATGGTAGGATATACAAGGAGCAGTAGTAGGAAGTGTTGGATCATTTTACTCTTTATCATAAACACCTTGTCATAGGTCGATTGGGACATCTAAATTGTTGTTTTGTATTTGAATATATATGAAATTGTATCTTGCTAGGTAGTGCTCACATCAAGGAAAGCATTATATTCTTTTTAATATTGGAAAGTGTTACACAAATTTAATTTTTGGTCTATATTTATATGTAAATATATATGCTAAGTGTTGGAAATGTTGTCACTTATTATCATGGGAATGTGAATATTTAGTGGTAGTTGGATTACAGTGCTTGACAATTTTTGCACAAACAAATTTTTTGTTGATTTACAACCACACAGTGGGTTGGATATTTATTGGGAACTCATCTAGACCTACACATACCAATAGAATATTTTGGAACCAGTTGTAAACCAACATATATTGGTTTCTCCATTGTAGAGAGTTTATTGACCTCGGTGATTAACAACTGAGAAACTAACTTAGATTCTTGGTTAGTATTTATTTTTTACCTAGTCGTTGTGTGCATGATACACCAAGAAAAAAATCATCATAATCCACTGAGGTTAGAGATATCTACATAAGTCTGAGAACACATAAAAAAAAAAATCTGCAAATCATCCATGTTGGTGAAGCATGTGGACTGGAAGTCCCATGTTTACATATCACAAACATGAATATTACTTCTAGCAATGTGTGAGCCTTTGAATCTTTAGTTTCACAACATGAACTTAGGATGGTTTTGGGAAAATTAGAGAATCATAGTTTATACATATTAAATTGTGATAGTGAGGTAGGTACACAAAATAATATCCATTCCTAGAAAAGGCAAGACATGGGTGGAGCTAAGTTAATGTTATGTAGCGAATGAAGAAAAGGGAAAATGAAGAAGAACTAGGAAACCTAAATACTATTGTCAAGCATTCAAATTTCCCAGACTAAACATTAGGAACCCCTCCTTTATTCTACCTCCATTTCATGATGCAAACTTGTCATGTCAAATACTAACAACCCATGTTAGAGATAAACCAATAGACTTGTGCAAGGAAGTAAAATATTCAACATTGTTTGAGGTCTTGTTAGTTGTAAAAATAACTTTTGGGTAGTTATGCAATGAGTGCAATGCTCTTAAATTGGTTAAGGAAAATGGGAGAATCCTAAGAAGTAATTCCATATGCATAACCAAGAAAACTAATAGCTAATCTTGAAGCTTAATTAACAACAAAAAAAGAAGGTCAAACACCTTACTAAAAGACCTATTGAATCTAAAAATGCAATCAAAAGAGTAGAATGGTAAGAAAAACTTTGGATTTTATGTTTTATGACTTTCTTTGTTTTTTGTTTTATTATGTACAAGACAATAAAATGTCTGCACTTTCATGGTGGGTGTCATTTAAAGTTTTGAAGTGTTTGTTTCTTGTACATGTAAAATGAATTCTGAGCCTAAATATGAGATGAATTTCAACATGAAGAAAAGGTACTAGAAAACCTATACTAGTAGCTAGGCTCAAACAATTATCTAGGGTAGAAAACATTTCAGTAAACCATTTTAAGAGAAAGATACTTGTTGTCCTAAAATTATCAAAATGGTTGAGCCAAGAATCCCAAATTCTGTGATGAAGGATGAGATTGGAAATATGATTTCATCCCCACTTTTTAGAAGAAATGGAAGACAACATAAACAGCGTTGTTATCCTTAAATGAAACCTCATTATTCTTATTGGTATAATATGGAAGCTAATTAGTATGACTATCTATCTCAATTAGAATAACAAGGTTAGAGAATCTCCTCTCTTTAGTGCAAGACTCAATATAACCATCATAAACTAGAGGATAACTTAGGTCAAACAGAGTGAGTTCTTGGGTTATGATGGGGTTGCAAAAATTAAA
>SNQJ01S0057125.1:35329-54262 GCA_010110895.2 Picea sitchensis
CTAGACCTATACGATGACCATGACATAGTCCATGGCATAGACCTAGAGTTAGACCTATACCATGACCTACACCACGACATAGACTTATACCTAGACCTATACCATGACTTAGACCTATACCATGAGCATGTGCATGACCATGACCTAGACCATGACATAGAGCTTAACCTAGACCATGACCTAGACCGCCCTAGCTCCATATAAGCTTAGCAATAACCTATACTCAACCCTTAACCCCCTCCACACTCGAGCCCTAAGTGCAATATGCATATACCTCTTGTTAAAGACCCCACAACCTTTTCACCCACATATTGGTGCTCTAACCATTGCTCCATGATTTAAAACACTTTCAATCCCAAGCCTTTAGGTTGGGTGCTCATCCTTTCCTAGCAGGAATGTGTGCATGTTCCTAGAATGCACACACACTTTTAACGTGTGTGCATTCTTGGAACGTGCACATGATTTTAATGTGTGCACAGTCTAGGAACGTCCATGAATTCCTACTAGGAAATTTTATGTGCCAAGAACACTCCTCAACCTCTTCTATCTCAAAGGGAAGCCATGGCATGGAAATTCAAGGCAAGGAAATTCATGGAATGGAATGACATGGCAAGGAAAGAAAAGGCAAGGCTCAGAAAAGCGAGGTGTGTGCCAATGATGTTATTAAAAATGAAAAATGGTAGGGATGCGACTTAGAGTGTGGGATGGAAAATTTTGTTCCTAAAATCAAAATTAAATTAATTTAAAGTATGTTGAGTGGGTGATAGAAGGACTTAAAATAAAATAGGGTATATCATAGAGAAGAAAACAACAGAGTTGAGAGGTTCTTTGGTCTAGGAGAAAGAGGGGAGAAAGACGATCGAGCAAAGAGGAGAATAGAGCGTTGGTTCACTAGGTGGTGGAGGTAGGTAGGTATCATAATTTGTTTTATTTCTTGATAAATATTTTACCAGAAATTTGAGTGAGTGAGTTTTATTATTTCATTCATAGACGTCGAAGAAATCCAAATGTCTTCTAAAGGCAAGGTAGGGCTCACAACGAATAAAGGATATGTGCAACAAAGAAATGTAGCCTCACCTGTAAGGTGATTGTTAAGTTTTTCTTCTTCTTCCAATGGAGTACTTATACGAGTACTTATATGAACATGACCATAACCTAGACCATGAACTAGGCCTAGACCATGAGCTACAAACCCCCCTAGCTCCATCTAAGCCTAGGAATAACCTATAATCTACTCTTAACCCCCTCCACACCCCAACCCCCTAAGTGTAGTATTCTAGCCACCTCATTTTATAATTATATTTTATGGATATGATGGTTCACCTATGGTTTAACAATTATTTCACATGGTTTAATGATGATTAAAATATGTTGTTTTTATTCTGTATTTTAATATAAGAATAATCTTTAGTGGATTCGATATTATTTCTATGGAATATTTATCCTTCTTTTACTTGTCGATTGTTGACATTCCCTATATTATGTATGAAAAACATTTTATCTATATGTACTCTCTCACACTCTCTCTCTACCCCATCCTCCCTCCCTCTCTCCCCTCCCTCCCACTGTCTCTCTCCTCTCTCTCTCACATCTACCATCTCTCTCTCTCTCTCTCTCTCTCTCTCTCTCTTGGTGGGTCCTCCTCACTCTCTCACACTCTCAAACAATCATCTTTACCCCGTCTCTCTTTGCCTCTTGCATCCAACCCTGGGCTCTCCGCTCCCCGTGTCCCTCTCCCTCTCTCCCCACTCTCCTCACCCTCCTATTTTCTTCCTCCTAAAACCCCATTCTCTCCCCCCTTCCTCTCACCACTCTCTCTCTCTCTCCAGCTCCCCCTCTCTCTATCTCCCTGTCCTCACTCTTTGTCAACCTAGACATAGAAAGACCTAAACATGGAAAGGAAATGAACCATGACCCTAGACCTATGTAGTGACCACGGCATCGACCATAGAAAACCACCTAGAGCTAGACCTATACCATGACCTAAGCCCGCGATATAGATCTAGAACATTCTCTCTCTCCCCCCTTCCTCTCTCTCTCTCTCTCTCTCTCTCAACTCCCCCTCTCTATCTCCCTGTCCTCACTCTTTTTCAACCTAGACATAGAAAGACCTAGACATGGAAAGAAATAGACCATGACCTAGACCTATATGATGACCATGACATCGACCATGAAAAATACCTAGAGCTAGACCTATACCATGACCTAGACCACGATATAGATCTAGAACTATACTTATACCATGACCTAGACCATGACCTAGACCCCCTTAGCTCCATATAATCTTAGGCATAACCTATACTCGACCCTTAACCCCCTCCACACTCAAGCCCTAAGTACATTCTGCATATACCTCTTGTTAAAGGACCCACAAACCTTGCACTGACGTCACCCACATCTTCGTGCTCTAACTATTTCTCTATGCTTCAAAACACTTTCGATCCTAAGCCCTTAGGTCCTATTTGTCCCCAAAACCCTATACATATTTATTCATAAAGATGTGTGGTCTATAATAAATTCTATATTCATTGCAGTGAGGGTGTGCACACACTCTTGTGACTTTAAATCCTTATGATTGTCGCTCATGTCCAACAAGAATGTGTGTGCATTCCTAGAATGCACAAGCGCTTTAGTGCGCACGCATTATTGGAATGTGCATGTGTTCTTGTTAGGAAATTTTATGTGCCAAGCACACTCCTCTACCTCTTCATCTCAAGCCAAACATATGTACGTCCTCCATCTGCACACAAAAATAGCACGCACATACAAGGTTTTGTTATTTTAGTCTTGTTTTTTAATTCATAGACAATTTTGTGCTATTGCAAGACAATTGTGGGAAGAATTTGAAGACAAATTTGTCCAAGTGGAATTAGAATAGTTGTGTGTGTCTTCTTGTGTGTTCCTGGAATTGGAGGACCAATTTTTCCAATTGGATTTGTTAATTTTCTCTTATTGTGTAATACCGAGACAATTTTTTTCAATTGGAGTTGTTAGTTGTGTCTTATTGTCTAATACCAAGACAAATTTGTTCAATTGGAATTGGAATTTTTAGTTGTGTCTTATTGTGTAATACAAAGACAAATTTGTCCAATTAGAATTGGAATTATTAGTTGTGTCTTCTTTTGAAATACGAAGAAAAATTTGTCCACTTGTAATTGGAATTGTAATTTGTGCCTTCTTGTATAATACCAAGACAAATTTGTGGTGGGGTGCTTGTAAGCCAATTTTTCTCTTTAAACATGGGGAACTAATGGATTTGAGAAAGAAAATCGTCAAGGAAAAATAAACCCATCGAAAAGGTAGAATATTAAAGAGAAAAGGAAAAGTTACATATTTCAAAGCATAGGCTTTCAGAAGAGGGAAATCCAATTTCTAGAGGAATATATGTCGATGTTGTTTCTCCTCCATCACCACAAGAAAAGTGAACGAGTTCAGTACAGACCAATCCGTGTAGTATCTCATCAAGAAAACTTGTTTTGGATAACCAGATAATGGAGTATTTTCTTGGAGATGATTATACAATGGATGAAATTAGAGAGGAAACTAGTTCACACCATAGTGGTGAAGAAGTTCTTGTGGTGGAACCTCTCGTTGGAGAGTGCGTTCTAGAAACTAGTCAATCCCATGTCCACTCTCCTACCATATTTGATTCATCAATGATTGAAGGGGCAAGAACTGCAACATCGCTAACTCCACAGCAGGGAGTTCAAGAGTGCTAGAATATGGGTTCATCGGCCCTACCTAGATTGAGCAGTGTGCGATGAAGAAATCGTAAACACATTTAGGTGGATGAAAGTGGTCTAGCATCACTTGAAGGTAAGTTACCTAACCATAGTATTAGTTATCATTCTTATAAAATCATTAAAGAACATTTAGAACCAAAATTTGATGCCGCTAAATGTCAATTATTTTTGGCTTTGTTAAATCTAGAAGTTTGACTATTGTTAGGAGAATTTTAAGCATTAAAACAGTCAAAAGTTTAGAAACGAGTCATCATATTGTTAGAAACCTTGTAGATTCTTTTCAAAGAATTGGTAAGAAATCTCGTTCAAAAGACCATAATGCATCTCAATGTGTCTTGTCACAATCTAACATTAGCAAGATTAAAAGAAAACAACATTTTCTACAACAAACCTCTCATCTCATGAAATATCAAAACCCTTAGAAAGTATTCTCATAGATGATATAACCTCGACATAGGTGGCCCAACAGATTTGTGGGCCTTCACTGGTAGGATACTTTGTTTGGACATGAAGTTAACTGGAGAAATTAAAGGACTAGTATAGGATTTATGGCATGAGAACACTAGGCCTTCTTCTAACAAAAAAGATGTACTAAAATTGAGAAGGGGATCTAGGGACTATGAACCCCATATTAAACACTTTCTTGACATTACACAAAAACAATTGTATGAGAGATCCGGGATAGTACATAGTGCACTTAACTTGGGGAAAATATATTTCCAAGACATAGACTTAGAGCTAGACCTAGACTATGACCTAGACCATGACATAGAGCTAGAGATAGACTTATACCATGACCTATATCTTGAACCAAACCATGACCTAGACCCTCCTAGCTCCATCTAAGCCTATGAATAACCTATACTCTATCCTTAAGCCTCTACATTCTCGATCCCTAAGTTCATTATGAATATACCTCATGTCAAAGGCCCCATAACCATTGCAATGACATCACCCACATCTTGGTGCTCTAACCATTGCTCTACACTTCAAAACACTTTCAATCCTAATCCATTAGGTCCTAGTTGTCCCTAAACCCCTATACATATTTATTCGTAAAGATGTTTGGTTTATAATAATTGATATATCCATTGAATTAAGGGAGTGCACACACTCTTGTGACTTGAAATCCTTGTTATTGTCGCTCATCCATGCAAAACAAGAATGTGTGGATGTTCCTAGAATGCACACGCGATTTAGTGCACACACATTCTAGGAATGCGCACATGTTCTTGTTGGGAAATTTTATGTGCCAAGCACACTCCTCTACCTCATCATCTCAAGCCCAACAACTGCACACAAAAATAATGCGCACGGACAATATTTTGTTATTTTAGTCTTGTTTTTAATTCATAGACAATTTTGTGCTATTACAAGACAATTGTGGGAAGAATTGGAAGACAAATTTGTCCAAGTGGAATTGGAACAGTTGGTTGTGTCTTCTTGTGTGTTCTTGGAATTGGACAAATTTGTACAATTGGATTTGTTATCTTTGTCTTATTGTGCAATACCAAGAAAATATTTTCCAATTGGAATTGTTAGTTGTGTCTTCTTGTGTAATACCAAGACAATTTTTTCCAATTGGAGTTGGAATTGTTAGTTATGTCTTCTTGTGTAATACCAAGACAAAATTGTCCAATTGGAATTGAAATTATTAGTTTTGTCTTCTTTCATAATACGAAGACAAATTTGTCCACTTGGAATTGGAATTGTTAGTTGTTCCTTCTTGTATAATACCAAGAAATATTTGTGGTGGGGTGCTTGGAAGCCAATTTTTCTCTTTAAACATGGGGAACCAATGGATTCGAGAATGAAAGTCCTCAAGGAAAAAGAAATCCATAGAAAAGGTAGAAGATGAAAGAGAAAATAAAAAGTTACATATGTCAAATCATAGGATTTCAGAAGAGGGAAATCCAATTTCTAGTAGAATAGATATCTATGTTGTTTCTCCTCCATAACTACAAGAAAAGTGCAGGAGTTTAGTAGATACCAATCCATGTAGTATATCATCAAGAAAACTTGTTGTGGATAACCAGATGATGCAGTATTTTCTTGGAGATGATTATAGATTGGATGAAATTAGAGAGGCAACAGATGCACAACATTGTGGTGAAGATGCTCTTGTGGACCTCTTGTTGGAGAGTCATACTTTCGATAAACTAGTTAGTACCATGTCCAATCTCCTCCCATATTTTATTTGTCAGTGATTGAAGGGGAAATAACTGCAAAATGTTTAACTCCACAGCATGGAGGCCAAGAGTGCCAGAATAGGGGTTCATCATCCCTACCTAGATTGAGGAGTGTGCGACGAAGAACTCCTAAACGCATTTAGGTGGATGAAAGTGGTCTAGAATAACTTGAAGGTAAGTTACCTAGCCATAGTATTTGTTATCATTCTTATAAAATCATTAAAGAACATTTAGAACCAAAATTTTATGTGGCTAACTGTCAATTATTTTTGGGCTTGTTAAAATCTAAAAGTTTGATTGTTGTTAGGAAAATTTTAGGCATTAAAATAGTCAAAAGTTTAGAAACAAGTCATCATATTATTAGAAACCTTGTATATTCTTTTCAAATAATTGGTAATAAATCTCGTTTTAAAGACTGCAATTCAGCTCGACGTGTCTTGTCACAATCAATTGTTAGCAAGATCACAAGAAAACATAATTTTCTACAACAAACCTCTCATATCATGAAATGCAATATCAAAACCATTAGAAAGTATTCTCATAGATGATATAGCCTCGACACGGATGACCCAACATATTTGTGGGCCTTCACTGGTAGGCTACCTCGTTCTAACATGAAGTTAACTGGACCAGTTAAGGGACTAGTACATGTTTTCTAGCATGAGAACATTAGGCCTTCTTCGGAGTTTGTTAGTTTTGTTTTAAGCATTTTCTTGACATTACATAGAAATAATTGTATCACAGATTCAGGAAAGTACATAGTGCACTTAACTTGGGACAAAGATCTTTCCATAAATGCAATCCTTGGTATGTTTGAATAAACAAAATTTGTAACACATGTTGTTGTAGATATCACATTGAGTATGGTTATTATTATTGCACACACACATATATCATGTTTTTCATAACACCCTTTTGCAGGAATGCTCACTTATATTTCCATCATCATCATCTAGAGACTTTATTCACAACATCTTGTGTACAAAGCTAGAGGGTTGTACATTTTATCAAAAATATTGATTAGAAGAGACATGCCCCAAGTGCGATGGAATGAAATTACTGAGCAAGTGCATCCATGTAAGAAATGAGTATGAATTAGGGAGGAAGTATTTTTTTTTGCAAATATTTAAATGTGTCACATATGATATTAATGAAGGGAAGGAAATAAAAAAATCTACAATCGTTGTTCCTAGGTATGATTATGTGACTTCATGAAGGACTTCATAAAAAAGACAGGACAATATGTTCTTGATGTGCATGTGGCTCAATGGAAGGACGATCATTTTAGAATATGTAGAGATACATTTCTCGTTGGTATTCTGTTATTAGTGGTTGATTTTCTGGGAAAAACACCCTTCAACCACAAAATGAGATTCAAAGACAATATTATCACTCAGAGAAGATCAACATAATGGTCCATATCACATACAGTCATGGGTCAGATAATGAAAAAGAAAATAGAGTTATCTTGAAGGAGTATCACTTCTACATAAGCAATGATCGGTGCCATGACTTAGCCTACGTACAACATTGCTTTCATTTGTTTTACAATCACCTTAAGGAGAAGAACATATAGATGGATCAACATTGGATTTGGTCAGATGGTTGCATAGACCAGTTCAAAAATGCTTGTGTATTTCAATGGTTGTGTATGTTGCACCAAAAACTCAAGGTACCACCCATTTGGAGCTATTTCGAGTTTGGGAATGGGAAAGAGGAGCATGATGGAGTAGGCGCATGCATAAAAGGAGCGTTACGCAAGAAAAAAATGAAGTTCACAACTATTTCCCTCATTTGATATGTGAAATCCATTGTTGAATGGTGTTCTTTTGTAATGGGAGAGGGAACGAGAACCCGTGAAGACCAATCACATGGAAAATGACATGTACATAGATATTTTTTGAAGGTGGTATATATAGATCAATAAAAGTGGTATGAATGCAAAACAATCTAGGGCACTCGTGGATTCCATTCAGTTTGAACATCAGACAATGCAATAGTTTAAATATGGATGATAAAAAACTCTTGTTTATATGGTCCATGTAGTAGTAATGAATGGGATGATTGTGAATCGAAAAACTGGTTGATAGATGGAATTTTGTGTCACTCCCCATTGGTCAATGAATAATTATGGAATTATCCCATTTGGAGGAGTACTAATCAAGTATTTCAACATATTATGATCATGTCTCAAATATTGTACTCTCGGGTTCATTGAAACCTTCTATTAAATTTTGAATAACTAGAATCAATGTTTTATTCTATGGTCATTTAGTGAACTCACGTGTTGGCACTCCATTTTTTGCAAGGCACATATATGCAGTGGTTTCTCTAGGAGGTAATGAATGGGGCATTGATTATTGGTTGCAACATTGCTTAGAGGGAAAGAATACCCTCATGCAATGAGTAACAGACTCCAAAGGCATTGAATTTGTGATTGGGTTGATGATTATTAAAGGAGAATATCTGACACGGGAAGGAACACAAAAGAAAAGTGGTTATGTATTTCAATTTTATAGACCACGTGAAGTCGTATACCACTTTATGAACTTGGTTGTTGGTACAAACCTCCAACTACAAACAATTACAAGTAAGAACTCATCAAAGGTATGATACTTCTTACCTTACTCTGAGCACGAGAAGTTAATGAATACCATCAATATTAGAAGTGATCCATATGGTCTACTTGAATGAACATAGGTATGTAAAAGGGATAATTGAACAAATATTTCAAATTTATGAATTACTAAAATTTTGGCTTCATTTTATGGTTGTTATGGTATTCTTGTATTACCATTCATTGCCTTGCCTTGCCATGTCATGCCTTTCCTTTCCTTGCCTTTCCATGCCATTCCATTCCTTTCCTTGCCAATCCATGCCTTGACTTGTCATGCCATGACATGCCTTGCATTTCCTTTCCTTGTCATGACATGCCTTTCCCTTCCCTGCCATGACATACTATGCCTTTACTTTCCTTTACTTTCCATGCCATGCCTTGCCTTTACTTGCCTTGGAAAGCCATGCCTTTCATTCCCTTTCCATGTAATGCCTTTCCATGCCTTGTGTTTTCATGCCATCCATTTCCATGCATTTTATTTCCATGCCATGCCTTTCCTTTCTATGTGATGCCATGTCATTCCATGCCATGCCTTGTCTTTCCTTTCCATGTCATGCCTTGAATTTTCATGCCATGAAATTCCATGCCATGCAGTGTCATGCCATTCCATTCCTTTCCTTTCCTTGTGATGCCATGTCATGCCACTACATGCTTTTCCTTGCCAAGCCATGCCTTGCCTTGCCATGCCATGCCATGCCTTGTCTTGCCATGCTTGACATGTCTTTCCTTTCCATGCCATGCCAATTCATGTCATGCCATGCCTTGCATTTCCTTTCCATTCATTTCCATTCCTTTCCTTTCCTTGAAATGCCATGAGATTCCATGCCTTGCATTTCCTTGCCTTGCCATGCCATGTCTTGCCTTGCATTTCCATTCCTTTCCATGCCTTGCCTTTTCTTTCCATTCCTTGTCATTCCTTTCATTGGCTTTCCTTGTCATGCGATGCCATTCCTTTCCATGCCTTCCCTTTCCATTCCATGCCTTGCATTTCCCTCACTTTCCATGGCATGCCTTGTCATGCCATGCCTTTCCTTACCACACCATTCCATATCTTTCCTTTCCTTTTCATGCCATGCCATGCCATGCATTTCATTTCCTTGTCATTCCATGCCATGCCTTGATTTCCTTGCCTTTCCTTGCCAAGACATGTCTTTTCTTTCCATGCCATACTATGCCATGCCTCTCCTTGCCTTGCCTACACCATTACCATGACATAGACCATGACGTATACCATGACCTAGACCATGGTAAGACAAGGCATGAGAAGGAAAGGCATGGAAAGGCAATGTATTGGTATAAGTCTAGGTCTAGCTATGGCAATGGAAGGAAAGAAAAAAAAAAGGAAAACCAAGGAAAGACATGGCAATGCTAAGAAACACTAAAGATGGAAAGGAAATGTCTTAGTATAGGTCTAGGTCTAGGTATGGCAATGCAAGGAAAGAAAAAGAAAGGAAAGACAAGGAAAGACATGACAAGGTTAAGCAAAGCTAGATATGGAAAGGAAAGGCAAGTTATAGGTCTAGGTCTAGGTCTAGCTCTACATGCTATATCTTGTTATAAAATTTATTGAGTTGAAAGATTAGATTTTATTTCTTTGATTTTAAATGAGGCCTTGAATTCATGTTGTTTTCCATGCAATCCAAAATAAATTATGGATCAATAGTATAATGAGACTACACCATAAGGGTGGGACATAAACCTATTTAGTGACATCACTTTCTATGCAAATCCTATTAATGATGATAATCCATGCTTTTGAACTATTAAGATACGTTAGATATATGAATAAAGAGAGCTTATGTTATGACATTGAAATTCCCATGCAAGTATTTTTATCTAAGATAGATGGAATAACAAGTTGTAGAATTTCATGCTTAAAGAATCTTTTGATTGTAATTGTTACATATTAAACTTGTTCCTTTAGTAAAATATCTTTTTTTTAGGAAAGAAAAAAGGTAGGATACATGAATTACATTATGTTTTTATTAAATTAACTTGATAAAACTTTTTCTCTAACGATGAAAATAAAAATATGTTTACAAACAATTCGTTTTATGAATATCATCATGAAAGTACATTTTAGATGGATTATGGTTAGCCAAGGCATGGCATGGCATGGAAAGACAAGACATCGCAAGGCATGGCATGACAAAGAAAGGAATGTCATGGCATGAAAATTCAAGGCATGGCATGGCAAGGCAAGGGAATGAAAGGCATTGCATGGCAAGGCATCTCTTGGCTATTCAAGGCATGGAAATGCAAGGCATGGCATGGAAAGGAAAGGCAAGGCAAGGCATGGAATGGAAAGGCAAGGCATGGAAAGGCATGGCATGGGAAGGAAATACATGCCATGGCATGGAAAGGAAAGGTATAGCATGACATGGAAAGGCATGGCATGGCATGGCATGGAAAGGAAAGGCATAGAAAAACATGGCATGGAAAGGAAACAAAATACATGGATTGGCAAGGAAAGGCATGAGACAGCAACGCATGGCATGGAATGGCATGACATATCATAGAAATGAAAGGAATGGAAAGGAAAGGCATGGCATGGAATGTATTGACAAGGCAAGGCATGGCATGGAATGGAAAGGAAAGGAAATGCATGGCATGGCATGGAAAGGAAATGCAAGGCATGGAATGGCATGGAAAGGCAAGGTAAAGAAAGGCATGGCAAGGCAAGGCATAACATGGCATGGAATGGAAAGGAATAGAAAGGCATGACATGACAAGGAAAGGCATGAAATGGAAAGGAAAGGAATGGCATTGAAAATAAAGGCATGAAAAGGCATGGCAAGGAAAGGTGTGGTAAGGCATGGCATGCCAAGGCAAGGCAAGGCAAGGCAAGAAAATCCAAGGCATGGAATGTAATGGAATGGCAAGGAAAGGAATGGAATGGAAAGGAAATTCAAGGCAAGGCATGACATGGCATGGCATTGAAAGTAAAGGCATGAACTAGTAAGGAAATGCATGGCATGGCAAGACAAGGAAATGCATGACATGGCATGGCATGGAAAGTAAATTCATGTCAAGGCATGGAAATTCATGGAAAGGAATGACATGGCATGACATGGAATGGAAAGGAAAGGTATGACATGGAAAGACAAGGCATGGAAAGGCATGACATGGCAAGGGAAGGCATGTCAAGGCATGGCATGTAAAGGCAAGGAAAGGCATGAATTGGCAAGGAAAGGAAAGGCAAGGTAAGACATAGCAAGGGAAGGCATGTCATGGTATGGCATGGAATAGAAGGGCATGGAAAGAAAAGAAAATCCAAGGCATGACACGACAAGGCATGGCTTATCAAGGGAAGGTCTGGATTGGAAAGGCATGGCTTGGCAAAGCAATCCAAGGCATGACATGGCATGGAAAGGAAAGGAAAACCATGCCATGGCATGGAAAGGAAAGGAATGACAAAGCATGGGATGGAAAGGAAAGGAATTCCATCGCATGGCATGGCAAGGAAAGACATGGAAATGCAAGGAATGGAAAGGCAAGGCAAGGCATGGCTTGGAAAGGAAGGGCAAGACAAGGCATAGAATGACATGATGGCATGGCATGGCATGGCATGGAAAGGAAAGGCATAGATTGGAAAGGCAAGGCATGGAATGCCATGGAAAGGCAAGGAAAGGCATGGCATGGCCTAGAAAGTCATGGCATGACAAGGAAAGACATGGCATGGCATGGCAAAGAAAGGGATGGATTGGCAAGGAAAGGAAAGGCATGGCAAGGCAAGACATCGCAAAAAAAGGCATGGCATGGAAATGCATTACAAGTGAAGGAGAGGAAAGGAGTGACATGGAAAGGAAAGACATGGAATGACATGGTATGGAAGGGCATGGAATGACATGGAATGGAAAGGCAAGGCAATTCAAGGCATGGCATGGCATGGAAAGGAAATGAATGGCTTGGCAAGGTAAGGCATGGCATGGCATGGAAAGACAATGAAAGGAATGACATGGCATGGCATGGCATGAAAAGGAAAGGAATGGCATGAAAATGAAAGGCATGGCAAGGAAAAAACACTTCATTAGATGGAAATGAAATTTCTGATATATAAATTTAAGTCATATGTCCCTAGAAAAAATGTTTTTTTTTTATTTCTAGGGATGAGAAATGTTCCTTTTTTTGTGATTCTTGTTTCATTACAATCCACATTTTGATTTAAAGTTTTCCTTTCATAATGTGAAGGAAATATATATATCTATTCTTGTATAGGTTAAAATTGGAAGCTACATGAAAAAAAATGCAAGGATGGATTAGTCTATTTTAGATCATAGTTGTGTTCTAGGGATTTGTAAATGTAACAACTTATATTTTGGCCTTAGAAGGTTAGAACTTTGATTTTTACTTATCTTAGTGATACTTTGCTTAGTATTTTTTGGGTTTAGTTAGAATCATATAAACATTTGATATGTATACATATGGATCTATTCATGTATTGTGGGATATTATTTTTATTGTTATGTGTTTATGATGATGATAGTTTTATGATTTGTTTAAACATGCAAATTGAAATGTGGAACTTTGATATGTGGATACTAGTTCAATATTATGTTGTGAATGTGTAATAGAGTCAATACATCATGTGAATAAACACACATTTATTAATTGAACATTAATACAGATAAGAATTTTCATATGAAATTTGTAATTTATATGCATGGATATGGGCTATGCGATATCCAAATGGCTATAGTGTTGAGGTGACCAAGGCATGGCATGACATGGAAAGGAAAGCCATGGTATGACAAGTCAAGGCAAGGCAAGGCATGGAAAGGAAAGGCATGGCATGTCAAGGCAAGGAAATACAAGGCATGGAATGGCAAGGCATGACATGACATAGCATGGCATGGAAATGCAAGGAAAAGAAAGGCATGGCATGGAAAGGTAAGGCATGTAAAGGCATGGCATGGCAAGGCAAGGCATTAAAATGCATGGCATGGAAAGGCAAGGCATGACATGGAATGGCATTCCATGGCATGGTATGGAAAATCATAACATGGCATGGCATTGCAAGTGAAGGAAAGGCAAGGCAAGGCATGGCATGGAAAGGAAAGGAAAGAGATGACATGGAAAGGAAAAACATGGCATGGAATGGCAAGTTATGGAAAGGCATGGTATGGCATGGCATGGAAAGGAAAGGCAAGGTAAGACAAGGAAAGGTAAGACAAGGCAATGAAATACAATGTAAGGGGACACAAGGAAATGCAAAGGCTAGGCAAGGCTAGGCATTGATCACATACTTTGTTGTGGATACCCCATCCACTTGGAATCTTGCACACTCATCCATGGAGTTGGATACCTTGGAATTCACACATGTGGAGTGGTTGCATGCATGCACATTCTTGGAGGGAATATTCCATGTGGACACTTGGCATTTGAATTGGATTGATGCCTATTTTTGGTGGTGTGTCCCCTTAATGAGCATTATTTGGTGTATACTACTACTATTTGTGGATAAGGGAAAATTTCTTTGGAAAGGCTAATGTCCACATGTTGTAACATGGTAAACCATGGATTGAGGAGAGGTCTAACTAATTCATTATTATAATATCTATTTGACTTGTCATGGAGTTAGTTAGCAAATAATAATATTTTATTGTATAAGAGAAGAGACTCACTCTATAAACAAGAATTATCTCTCTCGATTGTAAAGGGTGGAGAATTTAGGAAATAAGGGTGGTGCAGATGTGTGGCCTATGGGTGCATCCACTAAGGATGCATCAAATAAGAAATAAGTTGGGGGTGGGTAGAAATGGACCCCCATAAGTTTTACAACTAATGGAAACCCCCTTGGCCTAGAGTAAGGTAACCCATGAGCAGAGGCCAAATTCCCAGGGAGTGGACTAGTACTATAACTAATGAATATGTCAGTAGCCTGCATACATATTAATAATATTGAACTATTAGTACCAAATAGTAAAATGCAACAACATAAATAAAACAATTTTGATATTTAAACAATATTTAACTCTACACATGATACCTCTGATGCAAATGACTTGTCCATCCCGGATGGAAATTCCTCAGCATTGTCTAGTCCCACAACCTGTAGAAACACAAGAACATTAAAAATTAGAGGATTCCATAACATAAAGAAATGACCACGATGAATTTATCAAATGTGACATATACATGTTTATGGGGTACCCAAAATGAGCAGGATGCCTCTACTCTTACATCAGTGGTGGAGACATGCACTGATGCATCCATGGGCGTAGAGGGTCTACTACACGAACATAACAATTACAAAACAAAATAACAAAATAACAATATAAATACAAATAATACCATATAAATATATAACAATGAAGAGAATAGAGATTGTTAAGATATTAACCTCCTCCATGAAGCTATGTTGTCAACTAGCCTCCATAGGTCCATAGCAAGTCTTCCCACAACTCGGGCATTTGTGATATTCACGTGGACAATTTCTATGTCCATGTGCCCTCTCCTCACTCCACTCTATTTTACGGGGTGAAGCTCTGACCCCTCTATTATTTCCACTAGCAGACACCTCCTACTGAGATAGTGCAACAACTATCATGTTGCACTAGGCTCTGAGTCAATGATGATATAACTAATTGTACCTATTGCAATATTTATGCAATAGGAGGATGTTGGGAAGGGGGATTAAGCCTTCACCTAGGTGGACAAGGACCTAACATGGGATCATTCCTAGCACTCTCTTAGTCATGTGCGGATTGTTGACCGACCCCCTGGAAGTCATCGATGTCAAAGTAGTTGACATGATGACCCAAAAAAAAATCATCCCACATTTTTTGCAAAAAATATAAAGGAACCTCCCTGTTATTGCAGGGAGGTTTATCAGATACCATGTACAACCTATCCATCCAATTTTGAATAATTTGTGGGTAGACGCACTAGTCAATGCAAATGCATCTCTCGGTCATGGGTGGTTTTTGTTGAGATCGAGGATCAATAAAAATAGACATCATTTTTTGTTTTGAAATATACCCAAGCCTCCAACTTTCTTTCTATCCAATCCAATGTTTTAATACTCAAACATTCTTGCCCTATATTCAGAAATAGAAGTCAATTGCCCTTGGGAACTTGCAATGGACCTCACAATGACGTCCAAAGAAGTGGCCAAGGAATATTTACCTATTTCTCCCATGCCCCTTAATTGATTTACAAGGGTTCTTAATGTGTCCAACCCCTCATTAATTTGGGTGTTTAAGTTGGGTGGTTGTAGTGGGTTGGGGTTTTCCTCACATTGGTTTGTTGGTCAATTGTTTACATTGTCTCTGAGTTCCATTTTATAATATATGTTGCAGTTTAAAAACTAAATTTAATAAGTGGACTTATGACAAAGGTAATACAAACAAAAATTTCATTTTATCTCAACCAAATCATTAACATAATTTTGTGTAAAACAAAGAAAAACTATGCATTATCTTTACAATAAACTTGAAAAAAACCTATACAAGATTAGTGAATTGTTGAAATATTTGCATTCAAGTATTAATTATGTGTAGTGAACCTAGCTAATAAGTGTTCAATATCATTGGGATTTACATCAATAACCCTTGACTAATTGTTTTGTATTTTTTTCAAAGCCAAGAGGAAATGACAAAAAATCAACCATAACTTTCTTGCAATGGACACAGTGGAAAAATCCCATGTTTTTCTCCTCCTCTATTAGTCTTGTTTGTCTTTCTCCAATTTGGAAAATTGTGAGGTGTGGTGTGCAAATGAGCACAAAACAAACCCGAGATCACTTAAAAATCAGGCACAGAAGGAATGCACATGTGTTCCTACTGATGAACTTACGTGGCATGTTGACTAGAGGTTTGGGCCTTGCCAAACCTATAGGATTAGGAACGTCTGTTCATTCCTAAGATCACACGTGCATTCCTTCGAGTGCACATTCTTGAGAGCGCATATGTGTTCTTGATAGCACACACGCATTCCTGCAAGTGTGTGTTCGTGAGAGCGCGCACATGTTCCTGCGAGTGAACGTTCCTGCTGACCCCTTGACACTTTTTTGTCCACCAACTTTGTGAAAACACTCATCCATGATTTGAACTTGGAAAGTAATGAGTTATTTTCTTTACCATTACCTTTGTTATGGAAATTAAATATTAGAGTTGTTACATGTGTTCTATATAAACCAGAAAATGGTTCTAAAGGGTTTGGAAACATTTTGATCTTTAGATGGTCCCTTTACAACACACTCTTCTCCTCATTTAGTTTTTTTTGAGGAAAGGGTGCTTTCCTCGATTTCAATGGCTTAGTTTTGTTAAGCGTATGAGCTTAATATCGATGGGAACTCCCATAGTCTTGGGCACTGGGTTCCTTGTAATATTTTGGTTATGCTTTGGTTAGAGTTCTAATCATATTTTTTTATCAATTGAGTCCAAATATATTTCAAGAAGGATTGAAATGTTTTTATCTAAGTCAAATGTATGACACATTTTGATCAATTTTGATGTAGTAACATCTTTTTTTAAGCAATCTATCTCACATTCCATGGTATGTGATAACACTGAATCCAAAATCAAGGATGAAAAAAATACATTTTTTGCATTGTTGTGGATTAAGTGAGTAAACCATATCTCTTCCATAATGGTTATAATGATATGAAAAAATATGTATGAAAGAGATTGTTGTAGTTCATGTGTAGCGAAGGATGGTTCTAGGTCCTCTCCTAAGTATATCAAGCATCACCAATATTCGCAACAATGATGAAAACATTGATGTGGGTCATACAACTGGTTGCAAGATAGTAGGTGGCCACAGATGCCACGAATAAGAGGCACTACCAAAATCAATGGCTTTGTGTCAAACTATTGTTGAATTCCTTGCAATGTAAACATAAGTATGCCTATTTGAGGAGGTGAAACAAAAAATTTATAAAATTTTGAGAAAGGGCAATTTGGATTAAGAGCTTGAGGCATGAAACCATAGGTACGAAATGTCGTCGTTGAGGAAAATATAATGATGGAAGTTGTCGAGGAAAGGCCAATTCCATGATGTATATTAGTTCTATACATTTTTCGTATCTTCTTGTGATAATAACCCAATCTATCCACAATGATTATACCCAAAAAAGGAAGTTGTTATGTCATGTTCAAGGATTGACATAGAGGAGATTGCCAAAAATACCCGTGATTGGTGTAGTTTTGTTTGAATTCCTCAATATGTTAGAGTCAATTTACAGATCAATCCAACAATGCAACATATCCACTAGAACACTAGCCACAAAAACCACAACAAACCTTTTAACAGATATTTTTAAACTCAATTTGAAATTACCCTATACAACATGGATTTAAACAACAAACATCACAAAAAAATTCATTTCTAACAACTAACTAACTTCTCTAGCTAGCGCGTATACATATTCTCTACTTTCAATTAATTTGTTTTCTTATTTCAATGTTTAGAATTCTAAGTGTCAACCAACAAATCTTCTTCTCAATGTACTTTTCTAACAATAATCCCATTTTATAAACATAACGATAGACCCATGCACTCCAAGGAAAGTCAATCACACACTGGTGGAAGCCATGAAACCTTCCATGTAAGGAATAAGGCATTTTCAAATAGTCACATTTTGTTTACTACTCGTTTAGGCACAATCAATGCAATCTAACCCACAAGTGGAGTTCTCGAACCTTGATCTAGAATAATCTAATATAATCTAATCTAAATGTCCACATTGTTGTCACTTCTTTATACATATGATCCAAACTCTTGTTGAAGCCTTCTTTGATGATTTAATAAGATGTGGACTCTTTCTTTGAATCAGAGAAGCATGTAGGGTGGAATTTTTCTTGCGAAGTTATTCTTGTTGATGTTTTCTCCATTTATGAGTTGAGAGAAGTGAAAGGGAACGTGGAATAATAGGAACATGGATGTTGTTGTTTTGCAAGCATAAAGAATGTTTGCATTAGTTATACCACATGCCCCTCTATTGAATAAGGCATTGAACACCTTACACCAATCACTACTCTTTATTGCATGCTTTGAAATTTGAGGATGCTATACTTGCCCTTGCAATGACTTGGTTTCTTCTTTGAATTAGTGTTTTGTTGTTGTTGTTGTTGTTTTCTAAGGTTCATATGCATTTACTTTCTAGTTACAGTGTCAATCTCTCCTAGCATCCAAGGCTAGGTTGAAATCCAATAGTCCTTTTTCTATGACACCATTGAAAATTTTCAAATCAGCATCCCTAGAAATGTGTGTAATATTATAAATCCATTTCTCGAGATATTCCTTGTCATATTTAATCAACATTTTATATGTTTGTATTGTTTCATTCTTTCTTTGAGTTTCCTTGCCTCTAATTTTTTTGTAATTCAAGTGACAATAATTTTGGAAAGGTTTCCCTCTTACTATCTTACTTTTTTTCAAA
>SNQJ01S0057125.1:54312-77338 GCA_010110895.2 Picea sitchensis
CAATACATCATGTGAATAAACACACATTTATTAATTGAACATTAATACAGATAAGAATTTTCATATGAAATTTGTAATTTATATGCATGGATATGAGCTATGCGATATCCAAATGGCTAAAGTGTTGAGGTGACCAAGGCATGGCATGACATGGAAAGGGAAGCCATGGTATGACAAGTCAAGGCAAGGCAAGGCATGGAAAGGAAAGGCATGGCATGGCAAGTCAAGGAAATACAAGGCATGGAATAGCAAGGCATGACATGACATAGCATGGCATGGAAATGCAAGGAAAAGAAAGGCATGGCATGGCAAGGTAAGACATATAAAGGCATGGCATGGCAAGGCAAGGCATTAAAATGCATGGCATGGAAAGGCAAGGCATGACATGGAATGGAATTCCATGGCATGGTATGGAAAATCATAACATGGCATGGCATTGCAAGTGAAGGAAAGGCAAGGCATGGCATGGAAAGGAAAGGAAAGAGATGACATGGAAAGGAAAAACATGGCATGGAATGACAAGTTAGGGAAAGGCATGGTATGGCATGGAATGGAAAGGAAAGGCAGGGTAAGACAAGGAAAGGTAAGACATGGCAATGAAAGACAAGGTAAGGGGACAAAAGGAAATGCAAAGGTTAGGCAAGGCTAGGCATTGATCACATACTTTGTTGTGGATACCCCATCCACTTGAATTCTTGCACATTCATCCATGGAGTTGGATACCTTGGAATTCACATATGTGGAGTGGTTGCATGCATGCACATTCTTGGAGGGAATATTCCATGTGGACATTTGGCATTTGAATTGGATTGATGCCTATTTTTGGTGGTGTGTCCCCTTAATGAGCATTATTTGGTGTATACTACTACTATTTGTGGATGAGGGAAAATTTCTTTGGAAAGGCTAATGTCCACATGTTGTAACATGGTAAACCATGGATTGAGGAGAGATCTAACTAATTCATTATTATAATATTTATTTTACTTTTCATGGAGTTAGTTAGCAAATAATAATATTTTATTGTATAAGAGAAGAGACTCACTCTATAAAGAAGAATTATCTCTCTCCATTGTAAAGGGTGGAGAATTTAGGAGCTCTCCTCTTCGACTACATTGTAGAACATTTTGGTAAGCTTAATGGAGAATTTGAGGTATATTTTCATTTGATGTGAGGATTTATTGTGCACTCATATTTTATGTGTTGATTTTGTATTAAGAAACCCGTGTAACATGTTGTGATTGCAATTATAATGAGCCATGCTTCATTTTGGATAGAGTAATGTGAAGTTTCAACTCACTTATTTCTATTGTGATCATTTTGTCCTACATGATTGCTATTATTGGTTCCTAGAGTCTTAATTAGAATGAGACTTCATCCTTTTGTCAAATTTAACTAATGAGAACCATTAATTGTTTATGGATGTAGAACTTAGCAATATTTTCCACCATAAGAGATTTGTTAATGTGTAATGAAAGTATTTATAATTATTTTAGAAAAATCATACATTCATACACATAAAATTCATACACTTTGAAATCCAAACTCTTTGAAATTCATACATTCATCAACATATAATGAAAAAACAATGAGATTCATAAAAGAATGTGTCATAATATATATATATATATATTCAACATTGTCTAAATTGTACATTTTTTACAAATTGGAACCTCGTGTCCAATATACAAAACGATAGCATGTGCCCTAACATAAAAAACCAACCATATGGTGGCCTAGATACAAAAGACATTAATTGGTCAATTATTGATCACTGCCACCCTCACCACCCTCAGGAGCATCCTCAAAATCTATCTTTATTCTCTTTCTTGAAGAAGCATCTCGAGTGGATTTGGGCCTAGGCATGCTTTGTTGCTCTAGATATTGCACAAAGAAAAAACATTGTTATAAGTTTTTTTCCACAAGAATTAAAAGAATTACAAAATGATACTTTGTAATTTAACATAAGACAACTCACCACATATGGGACTGAAAATCATGAGGGTGTTACCTTGCTCCGCAAACCTAATTTCTCAATGATGCCACCTTGCATCGGTTATAAGGATCAAATCATCAAAATTAAACTAATATACATACAATCAAATTCATGATACATAAAAATTTATCATCAACACATTATCTCACCGTGAGTATCTCGGGCCTCGATGGAGCACTCAGTTGTACAACCTGCAATGAGGCAACCTCTATTGTGGTAGCCTCGATGGATGGGGCTGATGGAAATGGTGGTGGGGGTGGGTGGCATATGGGTGCATCCATTGTGGATGGATGCGATGGAAGAAGAGGTGGTGCAGATGTGTGGCCTATGGGTGCATCCACTAAGGATGCATCAAATAAGAAATAAGTTGGGGTGGGTAGAAATGGACCCCCATAAGTTTTACAACTGATGGAAACTCCCTTGGCCTAGAGTAAGGTAACCCATGAGCAGAGGCCAAGTTCCCAGAGAGTGGAGTAGTACTATAACTAACGAATATGTCAGTAGCCTGCATACATATTAATAATATTGAACTATTAGTACCAAATAGTAAAATGCAACAACATAAATAAAACAATTTTGATATTTAAACAATATTTAACTCTACACATGATACCTCTGATGCAAATGACTTGTCCATCCCGGATGGAAATTCCTCAGCATTGTCTAGTCCCACAACCTGTAGAAACACAAGAACATTAAAAATTAGAGGATTCCATAACATAAAGAAATGACCACGATGAATTTATCAAATGTGACATATACATGTTTATGGGGTACCCAAAATGAGCAGGATGCCTCTACTCTTACATCAGTGGTGGAGACATGCACTGATGCATCCATGGGCGTAGAGGGTCTACTACACGAACATAACAATTACAAAACAAAATAACAAAATAACAATATAAATACAAATAATACCATATAAATATATAACAATGAAGAGAATAGAGATTGTTAAGATATTAACCTCCTCCATGAAGCTATGTTGTCAACTAGCCTCCATAGGTCCATAGCAAGTCTTCCCACAACTCGGGCATTTGTGATATTCACGTGGACAATTTCTATGTCCATGTGCCCTCTCCTCACTCCACTCTATTTTACGGGGTGAAGCTCTGACCCCTCTATTATTTCCACTAGCAGACACCTCCTACTGAGATAGTGCAACAACTATCATGTTGCACTAGGCTCTGAGTCAATGATGATATAACTAATTGTACCTATTGCAATATTTATGCAATAGGAGGATGTTGGGAAGGGGGATTAAGCCTTCACCTAGGTGGACAAGGACCTAACATGGGATCATTCCTAGCACTCTCTTAGTCATGTGCGGATTGTTGACCGACCCCCTGGAAGTCATCGATGTCAAAGTAGTTGACATGATGACCCAAAAAAAAATCATCCCACATTTTTTGCAAAAAATATAAAGGAACCTCCCTGTTATTGCAGGGAGGTTTATCAGATACCATGTACAACCTATCCATCCAATTTTGAATAATTTGTGGGTAGACGCACTAGTCAATGCAAATGCATCTCTCGGTCATGGGTGGTTTTTGTTGAGATCGAGGATCAATAAAAATAGACATCATTTTTTGTTTTGAAATATACCCAAGCCTCCAACTTTCTTTCTATCCAATCCAATGTTTTAATACTCAAACATTCTTGCCCTATATTCAGAAATAGAAGTCAATTGCCCTTGGGAACTTGCAATGGACCTCACAATGACGTCCAAAGAAGTGGCCAAGGAATATTTACCTATTTCTCCCATGCCCCTTAATTGATTTACAAGGGTTCTTAATGTGTCCAACCCCTCATTAATTTGGGTGTTTAAGTTGGGTGGTTGTAGTGGGTTGGGGTTTTCCTCACATTGGTTTGTTGGTCAATTGTTTACATTGTCTCTGAGTTCCATTTTATAATATATGTTGCAGTTTAAAAACTAAATTTAATAAGTGGACTTATGACAAAGGTAATACAAACAAAAATTTCATTTTATCTCAACCAAATCATTAACATAATTTTGTGTAAAACAAAGAAAAACTATGCATTATCTTTACAATAAACTTGAAAAAAACCTATACAAGATTAGTGAATTGTTGAAATATTTGCATTCAAGTATTAATTATGTGTAGTGAACCTAGCTAATAAGTGTTCAATATCATTGGGATTTACATCAATAACCCTTGACTAATTGTTTTGTATTTTTTTCAAAGCCAAGAGGAAATGACAAAAAATCAACCATAACTTTCTTGCAATGGACACAGTGGAAAAATCCCATGTTTTTCTCCTCCTCTATTAGTCTTGTTTGTCTTTCTCCAATTTGGAAAATTGTGAGGTGTGGTGTGCAAATGAGCACAAAACAAACCCGAGATCACTTAAAAATCAGGCACAGAAGGAATGCACATGTGTTCCTACTGATGAACTTACGTGGCATGTTGACTAGAGGTTTGGGCCTTGCCAAACCTATAGGATTAGGAACGTCTGTTCATTCCTAAGATCACACGTGCATTCCTTCGAGTGCACATTCTTGAGAGCGCATATGTGTTCTTGATAGCACACACGCATTCCTGCAAGTGTGTGTTCGTGAGAGCGCGCACATGTTCCTGCGAGTGAACGTTCCTGCTGACCCCTTGACACTTTTTTGTCCACCAACTTTGTGAAAACACTCATCCATGATTTGAACTTGGAAAGTAATGAGTTATTTTCTTTACCATTACCTTTGTTATGGAAATTAAATATTAGAGTTGTTACATGTGTTCTATATAAACCAGAAAATGGTTCTAAAGGGTTTGGAAACATTTTGATCTTTAGATGGTCCCTTTACAACACACTCTTCTCCTCATTTAGTTTTTTTTGAGGAAAGGGTGCTTTCCTCGATTTCAATGGCTTAGTTTTGTTAAGCGTATGAGCTTAATATCGATGGGAACTCCCATAGTCTTGGGCACTGGGTTCCTTGTAATATTTTGGTTATGCTTTGGTTAGAGTTCTAATCATATTTTTTTATCAATTGAGTCCAAATATATTTCAAGAAGGATTGAAATGTTTTTATCTAAGTCAAATGTATGACACATTTTGATCAATTTTGATGTAGTAACATCTTTTTTTAAGCAATCTATCTCACATTCCATGGTATGTGATAACACTGAATCCAAAATCAAGGATGAAAAAAATACATTTTTTGCATTGTTGTGGATTAAGTGAGTAAACCATATCTCTTCCATAATGGTTATAATGATATGAAAAAATATGTATGAAAGAGATTGTTGTAGTTCATGTGTAGCGAAGGATGGTTCTAGGTCCTCTCCTAAGTATATCAAGCATCACCAATATTCGCAACAATGATGAAAACATTGATGTGGGTCATACAACTGGTTGCAAGATAGTAGGTGGCCACAGATGCCACGAATAAGAGGCACTACCAAAATCAATGGCTTTGTGTCAAACTATTGTTGAATTCCTTGCAATGTAAACATAAGTATGCCTATTTGAGGAGGTGAAACAAAAAATTTATAAAATTTTGAGAAAGGGCAATTTGGATTAAGAGCTTGAGGCATGAAACCATAGGTACGAAATGTCGTCGTTGAGGAAAATATAATGATGGAAGTTGTCGAGGAAAGGCCAATTCCATGATGTATATTAGTTCTATACATTTTTCGTATCTTCTTGTGATAATAACCCAATCTATCCACAATGATTATACCCAAAAAAGGAAGTTGTTATGTCATGTTCAAGGATTGACATAGAGGAGATTGCCAAAAATACCCGTGATTGGTGTAGTTTTGTTTGAATTCCTCAATATGTTAGAGTCAATTTACAGATCAATCCAACAATGCAACATATCCACTAGAACACTAGCCACAAAAACCACAACAAACCTTTTAACAGATATTTTTAAACTCAATTTGAAATTACCCTATACAACATGGATTTAAACAACAAACATCACAAAAAAATTCATTTCTAACAACTAACTAACTTCTCTAGCTAGCGCGTATACATATTCTCTACTTTCAATTAATTTGTTTTCTTATTTCAATGTTTAGAATTCTAAGTGTCAACCAACAAATCTTCTTCTCAATGTACTTTTCTAACAATAATCCCATTTTATAAACATAACGATAGACCCATGCACTCCAAGGAAAGTCAATCACACACTGGTGGAAGCCATGAAACCTTCCATGTAAGGAATAAGGCATTTTCAAATAGTCACATTTTGTTTACTACTCGTTTAGGCACAATCAATGCAATCTAACCCACAAGTGGAGTTCTCGAACCTTGATCTAGAATAATCTAATATAATCTAATCTAAATGTCCACATTGTTGTCACTTCTTTATACATATGATCCAAACTCTTGTTGAAGCCTTCTTTGATGATTTAATAAGATGTGGACTCTTTCTTTGAATCAGAGAAGCATGTAGGGTGGAATTTTTCTTGCGAAGTTATTCTTGTTGATGTTTTCTCCATTTATGAGTTGAGAGAAGTGAAAGGGAACGTGGAATAATAGGAACATGGATGTTGTTGTTTTGCAAGCATAAAGAATGTTTGCATTAGTTATACCACATGCCCCTCTATTGAATAAGGCATTGAACACCTTACACCAATCACTACTCTTTATTGCATGCTTTGAAATTTGAGGATGCTATACTTGCCCTTGCAA
The DNA here is from genome assembly GCA_010110895.2 of Picea sitchensis. Classification (NCBI taxonomy): domain Eukaryota; kingdom Viridiplantae; phylum Streptophyta; class Pinopsida; order Pinales; family Pinaceae; genus Picea; species Picea sitchensis. The sequence goes on from SNQJ01S0057125.1 coordinate 60,959, forward strand.
TGACTTGGTTTCTTCTTTGAATTAGTGTTTTGTTGTTGTTGTTGTTGTTTTCTAAGGTTCATATGCATTTACTTTCTAGTTACAGTGTCAATCTCTCCTAGCATCCAAGGCTAGGTTGAAATCCAATAGTCCTTTTTCTATGACACCATTGAAAATTTTCAAATCAGCATCCCTAGAAATGTGTGTAATATTATAAATCCATTTCTCGAGATATTCCTTGTCATATTTAATCAACATTTTATATGTTTGTATTGTTTCATTCTTTCTTTGAGTTTCCTTGCCTCTAATTTTTTTGTAATTCAAGTGACAATAATTTTGGAAAGGTTTCCCTCTTACTATCTTACTTTTTTTCAAACGTCAAAATTAGAATTATATTTTGTTGGATCCACTTACCTTTATTTAACAAATGCCTAGCTGGAAAAAAGATTACCCCAACAAAATTTCAAGTGGAATAGTCATTTTTCAACCTCTGCATTTAGCATTGTTCCAATATCCAATGTAATTTACAAATAAAATATTTCAACCTCTCCACTTTATAAGGGCCTATGTTTTTCACCTCCAGAAAGAGTTGCTAAGTAAGGAAAAATATACAAAACTACTCCTGCATTGAGTTTCTTTGTTGACCTGGGTAATATAAGTGAGTTGAATTAGGAAGATCCATTTTGTATAATCAAACATAACAATTGATTACAATCATCAATCTTTCACAGATTTGAAAAGAATATTTAAATTTAGATTTATGTAATATCTCCAAGGAAGAGCCCTGTTGTAATCATGTTTATGAATTATAAATCATGTTTTGTAGGCTGGTGATCCGAGTATTGATAAGCTAGTAGGATTATGTCTTTATTAGGCCAGAGAGCCTAAGTGTTAAAGGCCAGGATCATGTTTTTGTATATGTAATATGAAGAACATTAATAAAGATTAAACATCGCTATGTGTAGACTGACCATAGTGAAAGAGTGATGGGGTACTAAGCTTCCATAGGGTGGGTAAGGGAAAATGGGCTAAAAGGTTGGAAAGAGGGGCTAAGCTAGGGGCTTAAGTCCTTGAGAATAATAATTTTTTATTATTCCAAATTTGCGTGACAAACATGTTTTTATCCTAAGTTCTAGGAGAGACAACTCATGCAGCTCCAACATGTGAAAAAAGGGAGCACATACTTGATGGAGTGTATGCAGCTTCATGGGGGACATGTGTCGGACTAGGCACATGCAATTTAACCCAAGAATTGAGCCGGGTTGGGGGTTTGTCCTCCATTATGTCGTCGACTGTCTAAAACCATGCATTTCGTCTGATGTTTATATGCCTCACGTAGCTCTGAAACCCAAAGCCTGTGATATTTTCTTGAGAAGTTGATACATCCTCTGTCTGAACCGTTGAGTCTGTGTTCGACCTCTGTGTGGATTCCTTGTCATGCATACTGAAAACCAGTGGAAAATTCGTGGATTGAGTTGTGTCACCTGTGTGTCCTGTGAGCCCAGCCTATCCTCTCTTGTAGAGTCGAGTCTGTACCTGAACTGTCCTTGAGTTGCTGCCTTCTGTGTTTCCTGAGTGGAGTTGACTAGTTGTTGTTGTTATCTTCACTTTGCAAGAATTGGGATGAAGCTGGTTTAAGAACCAGGTTGTCAGGCCCGTGGTAGAAGAGGCGGGTTGTCAGGCTTGTGAGCAACTCTTTCCAGGTGAGAGAGTCTGTTGGGAAGTGGTTTTCTCCTAGAGAGAGTCCAACACCAGCTACGGAGCTCTGAGAATTCTTGATCCAACCTGTTGTCGAGACCTAAAGAGGGAGGTGAAGCACCAATGGACTGTTCTTGTGAAGGTGTATACTCCCGGGTGGAACAAGCATGTGGGGAATGAGAGTCTTTGAGTAGTGGGCGTAAGAAGCCTCCTGGAGAGAATCCTTCCAGTTGCTCTGTGGAGTTTTCATGTAACCTCGGCCTAGTCTAGGATTCCCTTGCCTTGGGTGGAGCTTAATCCCAGCTCGAGGGTGACCCACTACTGAGCGTGATGAGCAACGAGGTCTAAGGCTAGGAGGTTTATGGAAGGTATGCACATAGTTGGTGGAGTTACTACAGTTTCAAAGATAAGTATATGCATGTGTTTAATTTCAATTAAAATGCATGTCTGTGATGCTTGCAATATTATCATATATTTCATTGCAATGATATTTACTGTTAATTCCATTAATTCTGTATGTTAGCAGTAATTATATGTTTACTCTGTGTTAAGTCATTTAACTTCATTTAAATGCATACTATATAAGTGTTATTCCGCATAGTAGCATTTCCTGGTAGTGGGGTTGATGGCCGAGGACATTACAATATGGTATCAGAGCATGGTTTCAATGTTGAGCCTGGATGGGCCTGATAAGTGGTATTTGGACCCAAGGTTTGAGTGGAAATGGTGTTCGGAGGAACCAATTTCAAACCTTAGAATGTTTCTAAGTGCCAAGGGGTTACTTGGCCGTGTTATGAAGCTCAAGAGGAGTAGCGGTAGAATAAAACCGCAACCTGCGTGGTATTTGACCAGAGAGAGAGAGAGAGAGTGCTCAACACTTGGGGTGTTGGATCCATAGGATCTGTTCAGACGGAAGGGAAATTTAGTACGACCATCAGATCTAGAGAAGGTACAAGAGGGTTATCTTGGAAGCCCTTCGGAGTTCAGCAATCGGGAGAAGTGGGGTGAGTGGAGGCATAAACGCCTGTAATGTGAAACCCTGAAGTCTCGAGGGAGATCTACACCGTAGATCTGGATAAAAGAGCTTGACTGTTGGATCAAGCAGAAGAGAAGATTGTAATTTCGGTAATTTGGCTGTCGGGATAAGTGGGATGTGTTGTTGCACAAACTCCTAAAGTCCGAAGTTTCGAAGAAAAAGAGTAGACGTGGTGGGGCCGGATGACGTCACTAGTATTCTTCCATGTGGCATCCTATGTGAGCAGGGTTAGTGGGGCTCGAGGTTATGTAACGTAGTTAAAGGTCGGAGGACCCACCACGATGCATCAATATCAACATCCAGGAGGCATTGCGGGGACCCAAGTTGCACGAAAGATAATTCTCCAAGGCATCCCGCAATCCAAACCATGGTTTCACTGAGGGGTTATGTGTCAGAATTAGGAGAATTGCGAGACGAAAGGCGGGTTGCTCCAAGCCACCGTTGCATGCCCCCATAATTGGGAAAACATTAAGTGATGTGACGTAATAACGTTACCTAAGGTGATGTGGGACTGTTCAAAGATTAATGGTTCAGGGTGTGCAGATGTGAAATCTTTTGAAGTCCTGAAACTTAGATGCTTGAGGTTCCATTGTGAGTTTTAGTCATTGGATGATGGGTAGACGTGGACCGTTGATCCACCCTACTTCACGAGTTTGGTAACTCATAACTCCAAGTGACTATTGTGAAGTTCTTTGAAACCTCCCGAAACGTGAAGTCGTGAAGCACCCTTTTTTATCTAGCACTTGGTCACGACCCATGGTCGCATGGGTTGGGGACCGAGAGGATGGGGCTAGTGCCCGAAAAACTTAGCAGAGCAGAGCTCTGAAAGAAGAAATCTGTGGGGATTCTTGATTGAACGAGAATCACAGAGAATGAAAACTGAAGTTTTTCTTGAATCAGATTTGTTTATGAATGTTGTGGCATTTGTTAAGGAATAATGGCCTGAAAAATTCTGGTTGTCTACACATTGTGTTTGCAGAAGTTTAAAAAGTGCCATAACTGAATAGAATTTCCACTAAGTGAAAAAGAAATGGAGGAGACACATAATGCTTCCAGTTCAGAGAATGAAGCAAAAGGAATGGATGTCCATTTGGGAGTTGAAGGATCGAACTCCAATGGACATGGACAAGAGATAGATAAGGTAGGGCATATGATGAAGAACAATGAAAAATTGTAGAAAGATGCCCAAACTCACCGAACATATAGCAGAAAGCTCAGGATAAACAAGATGAATTCAACTTAAAGTTGTTGAAGAGTCTGGAGAGAATAGAAAATAATTTGAACAGGGAGAGAGACTTGAGAAAAACTGGGAGTCACCCGACTTCTGAGGTAAGAAGATCAAGGAGTGTTGGTAAACACCATCATCACTCCCAAGGTCGATCCAAGAGGAGGGCACACAGTAGTTCAAGCCCATATCCTACCAGAAATAACATGAGATCTACGGTGGATGAGATGAAGGGAGAAACGAACAAGATTAAGCCTCCTACGTTTGATGGAGAACATAAGAAGGAGGAAGATGTCGAAACATGGTTGCTTGTCATGAGGAAATATTTCCAACTGTAGAATTATTCCTCTCATGCAGAAGGAAGAATTGCAATGTATCAATTGAAGGGAAAGACATCCATGTGGTGGGATCAACTTGTGCAGGTACAACACATTAGAGAGAAAGATATCACTTGGAGGGAATTCAAGAGGTTTTTCAAGAATAAATACTTGACTAAAATGTATTATGACATAAAGATGAAAGAGTTATTTGAACTCAAACTAGGCAGCATGACCATTGATGAATACGAATGAGGATTTCTGGAATTGCTAAAATATGTTTCGTTCATCAAAGATGAGACTGTCAAGATTCAGAGGTATCTAAGTGGATTTCCACCTTCCATTGGTGACAAGATTCAGTATGACGATCCTAGGAATATGGAAGAAACTATAAGAAGAGTGGAAGGCTTATCTGAGCAACAAAGAAAGAAGCTTACTTTCCAGAAGGCTTGGGAAAATAAGAAGAAATTCTAGATGGATCAGAGGAATAAGGGAACTAAGCCACCCTTTTTGAGAAACAATCCTCAAGGAAAACCATCGTTTAGAGAGCCGAGAATGGTTGACGTAGGGGAACAAAGGCCAAGGAAAACAACCATTCAGTGTTGGGGTTGTTATGGGAACCACAAGGACAAAGAATGTCCCCATAAAAATGGCAAAGTGAAAGTTGTCCATAATGTTCAACAAGCTGAAACAGTGGAGGACATGGGCAGTAGAATGCCAAGTATATATGCAGCCTTGGACAACAAGCAAGCTAAATTTCAGTCACACATGATTGAAGTGGAAGGTATGATTAACAACCAACCATTTACTATTTTAATTGATTCAGGGGCTAGCCATAGTTATATAGATCCTAGAGTGGTGGAAAGTTTGCAACTGTCAAGAAGCAAACATGAAAAGTCTTGGTTAGTGTAGCTAGCTACAAGAACCAAGAGGAAAGTCACTGAGTTAGTTAAGTCATGTCCTGTGGACATGAATGGATTGAGCACAAAGGATGAATTGAATGTTCTGACTTTAGGTTCTTATGGTTGTCTAATTGGGATGGACTGGTTGGACCAACACCATGCCATCTTGTACTGTCGTAACAAGGCATTCACTTGCCTAGATGAGGAAGGAAATCATAAAACAGTCCAAGGAATTCCCAGAGTTGTTGCTATCAGAGAAATCTCAACAATGTAGTTGAATAAGTGCTACAGGAAAGGTTGTCAATTATTTGTATCCCATGTGGAGGAAACACCTAAGGATAAGGTGTCAAAGATTGAAGATGATGCGGTACTAAAGGAGTTTAAATGTGTATTTCAAGAGGTACCCGGACCACCCCCAAAAAGAGATATCAACTTCTCTGTAAACTTAATGCCTAGAGCAGCTCAAGTGTCAAAATCTCCTTACAAAATGAGTATGCCAGAATTGAAACAGTTGAAATTGCAGCTTGAAGAGATCCTAAAGAAGGGGTATATATGCCCAAGTGTGTCACCTTGGGGAACCCCGGTCCTATTCATGAAGAAGAAGGACGGGACGTTGAGATTGTGTATTGATTTCAGACAGTTAAACAAAGTAACTGTAAAGAACAAATATCCTCTGTCGAGGATTGATGACCTCTTCGATCAATTGAAGGATGTGAAGATATTTTCGAAGATAGATATCAGGTCAGGATATCACCAGGTAAGGATAAAGGATGAATACATCAGTAAGACCACCTTTAGAACAAGGTATGGTCATTATGAGTTCACAGTGGTGTCGTTTGGGTTGTCGAACTCACCCATTGTTTTTATGTGCCTAATGAATGGTGTATTCAGGGACTATCTAGACAAGTTTGTCATATTATTCCTGGATAAAATTCTGGTGTATTCCAAGTCGGAGGAAGAGCATGAACAACATTTGAGGATGGTGTTGGAGGTGCTAAAAGAGCACCAACTATATGCCAAGTTGAACAAATGCTCGTTTTACCAAAAACAGATCCATTACTTGGGGAATATTATTTCGAAGGATGGGATAGTTGTAGATCTTGAGAATATTGAGGCCATCAAAGAATGGTCAGCGCCAAAGAATGTGACAAAAGTCAGATCCTTTATGGGTCTAGATGGTTATTACAGAAGGTTTATCACAGGGTTCTCGAGGATAGATCACCCTATCACTTCCTTGTAGAGGAAGGAGAAGGAGTTTCAGTGGACAGAGGATTGTGAGAAAAGCTTCCAGCGATTGAAGCAACTGTTAACCAGTGTTCCAATCCTGAGGATTACAGATCCAAATGAAGACTTTGTGGTGTGCACAGATGCATGCAAAGAAGGACTGGGAGGAGTCCTCAGTCAGAATGGATTCATAATTTGTTATGAATCCACAAAGTTGAAAGAGCATGAAAGGCACTATGCCACTCATGATTTGGAGTTGGCAACAATAGTACACACTCTAAATAAGTGGAGGCATTACTTCATGGGAAGGAGGTTCAAACTGAGGACAGACCTTAATGGTTTGAAGTATTTGTTTGATCAGCCAACCTTGAACACTAGACAGAGAAGGTGGATGGAGTTTCTCTGTGAGTACAATTTTGATATCAATCATATCAAAGGGAAGGAGAATAAAGTGGTTGATGCACTCATCAGGAGAGTACACAAATTACATGCTACAACCATTAGCATACACCGAACTGATATTAAAAGAAAAATTTTGGACGCTGCAAATACAGATTTACAATACAAGGATTTGGTAGCAAAGCTATAGCAAGGTAAGATGCCACAAAAAGTGGAGAATTATAAATTGGAAACTGATGGAATACTTATGTACAAGAACATAATTTATGTATCTAATGTCCAAGATTTGAAACTTGCGATTTTTCATGAAATGCATAATGTGCCTTATGCAAGGCATCCTGGATATCAAAAAATTGTGACAACAGTCAAGAGCCATTATTTTTGGCTAGGTATGAAGAAGGAGATTGCAGAATACATCGCCATATGTATGGAGTGTCAGAAGGTTAAATATGAGCATAGACACCCATCAAGGTTGCTACAACCTTTACCCATTCTTGAGTGGAAGTGGGAAGTGGTGATAATGGATTTCATCATGGGATTGCCCAGAACAGGCAAGCAACATAATTCAATCATGGTGGTAGTGGACAAGATTACAAAAGCTGCCCATTTTATTACACTAAAGACTACTCACAAGGCAATGGATGTTGTCAAAATCTTTATGAAGGAAGTGGCACGATTGCATGAAATTTTCAAGACAATTGTGTCTGACAGAGACTCGAAATTTACCTCAAATTTCTGGAAAGGGTTATTCAATGGGTTCGGAACGAATCTGAAATTTAGCATAGCCTGTCATCCTGAATCGGATGGGTAGACAGAGCGGGTGAATCGAGTAATAGAAGACATATTGAGGATGTATGTGATGGACAAACCATCGAAATGGGAAGACTACCTACACTTGGTAGAATTCGCCTACAATAATGGGTATCAAGCATCATTGAAAATGAGCCCATTTGAAGCACTTTATGGAAGAAAGCGAAATACTCCAGTAAGCTAGGATAATTCAGCTGACAGGGCAGTAGTTGGGCCAAAGTTGATCAAGGAAATAGAAGAACAAATGCTAAAAATTAAGAAGAATTTAAAGGCTACCAAAGACAGGAAGAAAAGTTGTGTTGATAAAAACATAACCCATAGAGAGTTTAAAGTGGGTGATCATGTTTTCCTAAAAGTAAAAGCCAGTAAAAGTTCCCCGAAGTTGGGAAATTGTTCGAAGTTGGCAACCAAATTTTGTGGGCCATTTGAAATCCTAGAAAGGATTGGGCCAGTTGCATATATTCTTGCATTACCTGCATCCATGACTGTACATAATGTGTTTCATGTTTCATTGCTTAAGAAATATATACCTAATGCTAATCATTTAATTGATTGGAATGTGTTTCATGTGGAGCAAGAAGGTTTCTTGCAAGTGCATCCTCTGCGCATATTGGACTGGAAAAGAAAACAGCTCTGGAATTGAGCCATGGGGCTTGTAAAAGTCTAATGGACCTGATACAGTCCCGAGGACGTGACATGGGAGCACGAGGATGCTATGCGGACATAATACCCACATCTTTTTGAAGATTTTGAAAATCCTGTTGATGTTGTGTGAAAGTTGCACTGAAGATAGTGCAAAAATAAGGGGAGGATATTGTAATATCAACAAAGTCGAGCCCTGTTGAAATCATGTTTATGAATTGTAAATGATGTTTGTAGGCTGGTGAGCTGAGTATTGATAAGATGGTAGGCTTATGTGTTTATTAGGCCGGAGAGCCTAAGTGTTAAAGGCCAGGAGCCTGTTTTTGTATATGTAATATGTAGAACACTAATAAAGATTAAATATCGTTGCGTGCAGATCGACCACAAAGAAAGAGTAATGGGGGACTAAGCTTCCATAGGGTGGGTAACGGAAAAGGGGCCGAAAGGTTGGAAAGAGGGGCTAAGCTAGGGTCTTAAGTCCTTGAGAATAATAATTTATTATTATTCCAAAGCTGTGTGACAAACATGTTTTTATCCTAAGTTCTGGGAGAGGCAACGCATGCAGCTCCAACGTGTGAAAAAATGGAACGCATACTTGATGGAGTGCATGTAGCTTCATGGGGGACATGTGTCGGCCTAGGCACATGCAATTTAACCCAAGAATTGAGCCGTGATGGGGGTTCATCCTCTATTATGTCGTTGGCTGTCTGAAACCATGAATTTCTTCTGATCTTTGTATGCCTCACACAACTCTGAAACCCAAGGCCTATGATGTTTTCTTGAGAAGCCGATACATCCTATGTCTGAACCGTTGAGTCTGTGTTCGACCTCTGTGTGGATTCATTGTCACGCATCCTGAAAACCAATGGAAAATCCATGGATTGAGCCATGTCACTTGTGTGTCATGTGAGCCCAGCCTATCCGCTCTTGCAAAGTCGAGTTCGTACCTGAACTATCCTTGAGTTGCTGCCTTCTGTGTTTCCTGAGTGGAATTGACCAGTTGTTGTTGCTGCTATCCTCACTTTGCGGGAATTGAGTTGAAGCTGGTTGAAGAACCGGGTTGTCAGGCCCGTGGTAGAAGAGGCAGGTTGTCAGGCCTATGAGAAAATCTCTCTAGGTGAAAGAGTCTGCTGGGAAGTGGTTTTCTCCCAGAGAGAGTTCAGCACTAGCTACGGAGCTCTGAGAATTCTTGATCTGGCCTGTTGCCTAGACCCAGAGAGGGAGGTAAAGCACCAATGGATTGTAGTTGTGAAGGTGTATACTCCTGAGTGGAACAAACATGTGGGGAATGAGAGTCCGTGAGTAGTGGGCGTAAGAAGTCTTTTGGAGAGAATCCTTCCGGTTTGTCTGTGTAGTTTTCCTATAACCTCAGCCTAGGCTAGGATTCCCTTGCCTTGGGTGGAGCTTAGTCCCAGCTCGGGGGTGATCCACTGCTGAGCGTAATGAGAAATGAGGTCTAAGGCTGGGAAGTTCGTGGAAGGTCTACACGTAGTTGGTGGAGTTATTACATTTTCAAAGATAAGTATATGCATGTGTTTAATTTCAATTAAAACACATTAAATCATGTGTATGCATGTGTTTATAGTTTCCATTAATTTTGTATGTTAACCGTAATTTTATGTTTACTTTATATTAAGTCATTTAACTTCATTTAAATACATATTATATAAGCACTGGGGTCTACGGTCGGGGACGTTACAATTTACATATATACTATAGTCGTCAGTGTTTCACATATATGAAAAGAATGTTTAAATTTAGATTTACATGTACACTATAGTCGTCACTATTTCATTGTCTTTCACAGATTTGAAAAGAGTGTTTAAATTTAGATTTACATATATACTATAGTCGTCAGTCTTTCACAGATTTGAAAATAATGTTTAAATTTAGATTTACATATAGCAGTGGTTGGAGTGATCTTAATAATGATCTTACTCTTGAATTCCAAGCCTTCTAAAGTCTGAAGCATTTTATGTGGTGTTTGTAGTTGCAAAATATATAACTATAATGGCATATCTCCACTAGATTTTTGTTCCACAGTAATATACTCCTTCCTTCTAGAATCACCTTGAACTCAAGGATAATGAATTGCCATGAAATAGATCCAAGATATGAGTTTCCATGTCTTCAACAGTGTACTTAATATTCATCTTAGATTGTCTCCCAGTTTCCAAATACTCTCTAAGTCTTCCCAAGAAAGACCGATAGGCTGATATCATCTTCACTGCGATTGAAATCGTAATCTCCTCCTGCAGCTGCACATCCGGCACTATCCAACCTGAATGGTTCCTAAGCACCTCTTCAATTGAAAAATTGAAACGCTTCAATGTATCTTTTAGGTCCTGCTGTGACATCTTACTGGAAATACCTGAACTCACATCAATCCCCTCATCCCTCAAACAATTGAGGGCTTTCATCCAAGCCACTCAATTGTTTAGAGGCTGCAAATACAGATTTGTAGTAAAAGGATTTGGTAGCAAAGCTATAGCAAGGTAAGATGTCACAGAAAGTGGAGAATTATAAATTGGAAACTGATGGAATACTTATGTACAAGAACATAATTTATGTATCTAATGTCCAGTATTTGAAACTTGCAATTTTTCATGAAATGCATAATGTGCCTTATGCAGGGCATCCTGGATTTCAAAAAATTGTGACAACAATCAAGAGCCATTATTTTTGGCCAGGTATGAAGAAGGAGATTGCATAATAAATCGCCAGATGTATGGAGTTTCAGAAGGTTAAAGAGGAGCATAGACACCCAACAGGGTTGCTACAACCTTTATCCATTCTTGAGTGGAAGTGGGAAGTGGTGATAATGGAATTCATCACGGGATTGCCCAGAACAGGCAAGCAACATAATTCAATCATGGTGGTAGTGGACAAGATTACGAAAGCTACATATTTTATTCCACTAAAGAATACTCACAAGGCAATGGATTTTGCCAAAATCTTTATGAAGGAAGTGGCACGATTGCACAAAATTTCCAAGACAATTGTGTCTGACAGAGACCCGAAATTTACCTCAAATTTCTGGAAAGGGTTATTCAATGGGTTTGGAACGAATCTGAACTTTAGCATAGCCTGTCATCCTGAGTCGGATGGGCAGATAGAGCGGGTGAATTGAGTAATAGAATACATATTGAGGATGTATGTGATGGACAAACCATCGAAATGGGAAGACTACCTACACTTGGTAGAATTTGCCTACAATAATGGGTATCAAGCATCATTGAAAATGAGTCCATTTGAAGCACTTTATGGAAGAAACTAAAATACTCCGGTAAGCTGGGATAATCCAGCTGACAGGGCAGTAGTTGGGCCAGAGTTGCTCAAGGAAATAGAAGAACAAATGCTAAAAATTAAAAAGAATTTAAAGGCTGCCCAAGACAGGAAGAAATGTTGTGTTGATAAAAACATAACCCACAGAGAGTTTAAAGTGGGTGATCATGTTTTCCTAAAAGTAAAAGCCAATAGAAGTTCCCTGAAGTTGGGAAACTATTCAAAGTTGGAAACCAGATGTTGTGGGCCATTTGAAATCCTAGAAAGGATTGGGCCAGTTGCATATATTCTTGCATTACCTGCATCCATGACTGTACATAATGTGTTTCATGTTTCATTGCTTAAGAAATATATACCTAATGCTAATCATGTAATTGATTGGAATGTGATTCATGTGGAGCAAGAAGGTTTCTTGCAAGTGCATCCTCTGTGCATATTGGACCGGGAAAGAAAACAACTCCGGAATCGAGCCATAGGTCTTGTAAAGGTCTAATGGACCTGGTACGGTCCTGAGGACGCGACATGGGAGCATGAGGATGCTATGCGGACATAACAAGGATGATTTTAGGGGCTAAATTTCGCTCATGGGCTAATTTTCCATGGTTTTTCCCAAAAAAAATTCACTATTCTAAAAATGATTCGCCCAAATTCTATAAGATAAAATTATTTTACCTTAAAAATCGCCAAAATTTTATACAAATTATATAAAATCCTTAGAAATTTAAATATTTTTACAAAAATATCGCCAAACATTTATAGTTGTCATACGAAGGATTAGTAAGATTTGCTAAGGTTTCTACATTTTAAAATAAATTTCTATCCTTAAAATCATCTCTGCATAATACCCACATCTTTTTGAAGATTTTGAAAATCCCGTTGATGCTGTGTGAAAGTTGCACTGAGGATAGTGCAAAAATAAGGGGAGGATATTGTAATATCAACAAAGACAAGCCCTGTTGTAATCATGTTTATGAATTGTAAATGATGTTTTGTAGGCTGGTGAGCCGAGTATTGATAAGTTGGTAGGCTTATGTGTTTATTAGGCCGGAGAGCCTAAGTGTTAAAGGCCAGGAGCCTGTTTTTGTATACGTAATATGTAGAACATTAATAAAGATTAAATATCGCTGCATGCAGACCGACCAAAAAGAAATAGTGATGGGGGACTAAGTTTCCATAGGGTGGGTAACGGAAAAGGGGTTGAAAGCTTGGAAAGAGGGGATAAGCTAGGAGCTTAAGTCCTTGGGAATAATAATTTATTATTATTCCAAAGCTGTGTGACAAACACGTTTTTATCCTAAGTTTTGTGAGAGGCAACGCATGCATCTCCAACGTGTGCAAAAAGGGAATGCATACTTGATGGAGTGCATGCAGCTTCATGGGGGACATGTGTTGGCCTAGGCACATGCAATTTAACCCAAGAATTGAGCCGTGATGGGGGTTCGTCCTCTATTCTTCCATTGGTTGTCTGAAACCATGAATTTCGTCTGATCTTTGTATGCCTCACGTAGCTCTGAAACCCGAGGCCTGTGATGTTTTCTTGAGAAGCCGGCACATCCTCTATCTGAACCGTTGAGTCTGTGTTCGACCTCTGTGTGGATTCATTGTCACGCATCCTGAAAACCAGTAGCAAATCTGTGGATTGAGCCATGTCACCTGTGTGTCATGTGAGCCCAGCCTATCCACTCTTGCAAAGTTGAGTTCGTACCTGAACTATCCTTGAGTTGTTGCCTTCTATGTTTCCTAAGTGGAATTGACCAGTTGTTGTTACTGCTATCCTCACTTTGCGGGAATTGAGATGAAGCTGGTTGAAGAATCGGGTTGTCAGGCCCGTGGTAGAAGAGGCAGGTTGTCAGGCCTATGAGAAACTCTCTCCAGGTGAGAGAGTCTGCTGGGAAGTGGTTTCTCCCAAAAAGAGTCCAGCACCAGCTACGGAGCTCTGAGAATTCTTGATCCATCCTGTTTTTGAGACCCAGAGAGGGAGGTAAAGCACCAATGGACTGTGATTGTGAAGGTGTATACTCTTGAGTGGAACAAACATGTGGGGAATGAGAGTCTGTGAGTAGTGGGCGTAAGAAGTCTTCTGGAGAGAATCCTTCCGGTTTCTCTGTGCAGTTTTCCTGTAACCTCACCCTAGGCTAGGATTCCTTTGCCTTGGGTGGAGCTTAGTCCCAGCTCGAGGGTGACCCACTGTTGAGCGTGATAAGCAACAAGGTCTAAGGCTCAGAAGTTCGTGGAAGGTCTGCACGTAGTTAGTGGAATTATTACATTTTCAAAGATAAGTATATGCATGTGTTTAATTTCAATTAAAACACATTAAATCATGTGTATGCATGTGTTTACAGTTTCCATTAATTTTGTATGTTAACCGTAATTATATGTTTACTCTATATTAAGTCATTTAACTTCATTTAAATACATACTATATAAGCACCGGGGTTTACGGCCGAGGACGTTACAATTTACATATATACTATAGTCATCAGTGTTTCACATATATGAAAAGATTATAGTCATCAGTGTTTCACATATATGAAAAGATTGTTTAAATTTAGATTTGCATATACACTATAGTGGTTAGTCTTTCACTGTCTTTCACAAATTTGAAAAGAGTGTTTGAATTTAGATTTACATATATACTATAGTCGTCAGTCTTTCACATATTTGAAAAGAATGTTTAAATTTATATTAAATCTAGATTTACATATATACTATAGTCGTCAGTCTTTCACAGATTTGAAAATAATGTTTAAATTTAAATTTACATATAGTAGTGGTTGGAGTGATCTTAATAATGATCTTACTCTTGAATTCCAAGCCTTCTAAAGTCTGAAGCGTTTTACTGTGGTGTTTGTAATTGCAAAATATATTACTACTAGCACAGCCATTCAAAACAGTGATTTGAGTGGCTAATTAACGTCGAAAGGCGTGGACAAGAAATGAAACTCACAGCTAGAAAATGAAACACACAATCAGAAAATGAGCGTCTACAGTCAGCACAACGAGCATGCTAAATTCAAAGTTTAATCATTTAAACGTGGAAATCATATAGTGCTACAGTAATTTCTTAATATGATTAGGTAAATGTTAAAAGGTAAACAAGTTAATGGATGCATTCAAAAATACAAGTTATGAAGAGGAAATCACATTCATTGATTTGGGAGGACGACTAAAAATATGCCAACATCTTCAATTGTTAGCCATAAGGGGTACACCTATTGACAGTGGGCACATTTAATAGGTTTTTAGTGCTTAATGAGTGGGCACATTTAATAGGTTTTTAGTGCTTAATGAGTTTTGTATGGACAAGATTAAATATTGATGGAATATTCTTAGTCGTCCCAATAAATCAATGGTTCTGATTTCAACCACTAACTTCCTCACTATTATAAAGGCATCCGTTTACATGTTTATTTTTTTACTTTTACTTAATCATATTTAAAATTTACTATGGTGGCTAGCTAATTGCCATCTCTGAGTGATGGAGAGACATGAATATGAAACACAACCATTTATAACCATGTGCACGGGTGCGTTTCATTTTCTTTGTACTGACGAAACCTTTCTGTCACGTCCTGCCATTCTCAATAAGCGTTTCAGAACCAAGTTCACCCAACAACAGAACGATAGAATGCTTGACTTTGCAGAGAAAGTGGGATGGACAATCCAAAAGCATGACGAACAGGTTGTGCAACAGTTCTGTCAAGACATCGGTGTGAAAGACGCGTGCTTAAGGTCTGGATGCACAACAATAAGAACATGTTAGGGAAAAAGAGTGATTAATTGCGCTGATACGGGAGACTTATCTATGATTTTCAAGCATAACACTTAGGCAATTTGTTGTTGCTCCTCTAATTCTTTTCTAGGTATGTAAATTTGGGTTTCACTCGCTGTACAAGACAGGTTCATGTAGCTTATGAAGATTTTATTGCTCTTTATTATCAATTTCACACTAGATTGGTGCTGTTAGGCGAAACCTTTCGGCGTTTACCAGCCACAAATTTACGACTGTGCTAGTTATACTTATTGTAAATAAGTGTACGTAATTATCAAATTGGCTTTACTCAGAATCTTTCAACGACGCCTCTTTCAATACTCTGTAGCGGATCTGATATGGTCTACGCGACTAATAGCTCAGCCCGTGTGTAAAACGCATCCACGACGTGGATAAATTCTCACCAAAGGGAGAGAATTTAAAGTCAAAACAGTCATATCAATCCAGAAGGGAGAGAAATTTATGCATTTAAATGTAGACCACGTCCACCCATCCATGCCATTACGACCGTTGTATTTAGACTCCTTCAAATAGAAGCATTACCGCTCCTCTCACACCATTCTCTCGTGTTTCTCGACGCTGTGGACCTTCAATTCACATAATTCCAGCGGCCATAACCTCCCTTTCAATCTTAAAACCAAGGAGATTATTCAGCATTTCTGGGTCTACAAGTTTTTTCCGTTCCCACAATTCTCTGTCGGATTCCGAAGCATCCCGGGCAATCTGTTGATATTGTATACTCATTATATACAATACGTCAATGGAGATAGACAAAGCAGCAGGAGATCAAGGAGAAGGAGAAGGCAGAGTAGTGGCCACTGAACATCATATCGTGAAATCTCAGGGCTCCTCAGATCACATAACAAGAGACATGCGCACAGTCCTCTCCACCTTCGACAACCGCCCTTCAGCCATAATCCGTCAAAATCCCGGCAACCCACATGGGATATCGATCGATTTGGAGAACAATTTGGCCTCCGCCAACCGCATAATCTCATTCTGGGACTCGAACGCGTCCAAATCCATGATCCTGTTCAAGAACAGCCGAAAGGATGCCTACGAGTATCTCGCCGCCGTTGACGGTCTCCGTC
>SNQJ01S0057126.1:0-10868 GCA_010110895.2 Picea sitchensis
TGCTGTTCCAAAACAATCATTTAAAAACCCCAACCCATGTTCTTCATAACTAGCCTAATACTTCTTCAAACAAAGCTATATCAGATAGAGAGATCCCTCTCTGAGTCTTGGAGGGCTAGATCCAAGACTCGAAGCGGTTTTGATGTTGCCTCTGTGATTGCCTTACAGCCTTGGGCAAATTACAGAGTGCTAACAGCGTCGAAGCGGTCAAGAAGTGTCACCCTTGCTAGGTGTTCACTTGGAAGATGCACTTGCATCCAACCCCTCTTCACCTGGTCATCATCGTCAGTTTCTTCACCAAGTGGGGGGTGGATTTTGTGGATTGCAACCCAACTTCGACTGGGGGGAATCAACATGTTATCATGGTCATAGACTACTTTACTAAGTGGGTCGAGGCCATGCCTACAATTAAATACGATGGTAAGACTGCTGCATTTTTCATGTTCAATCAAATTATAGCCTGGTTCGGAATCACGAGTGAGATTGTCACTGATCACGACAGTCACTTTTAGAACGAAATGATGAAAGAATTATCATCGAAACTAGGGTTCAAACATGGTCATTCTTCCCCTTACTACCCCCAGGAAAATGGACAAGTAGAGGTCGTGAACAAGTCTCTCAAGTCCATTTTGCAAAAACTGTCAACCAAAGAAAATCTGACTGACATCTCATGCTTTATCCCGCGCTTTGGGCATACTGAACCTCGGTTGAGACTTCCATCGGTTTTTCTCCTTTCCAGTTACTACATGGTGTGGAGTCGAGCCTTCCCATTGAATGTGAAATCCCTTCTCTTAAACTGGTTGTTAAGCTCCTACCTGACACTTCCGGTCTTGAACAATGCCTCGTACACCTATAGAGTTTAGATGAGCAATGCTGTGATGCTTCTATGGCGATTGAAGCGAATAAACAATGTGTCAAGGTCCAGTATGATAATCTTGTTTGTCCTCGGCAGTATGTTGAAGGTGACTTGGTCCTCCTGTATGACCAAGCCAAAGAACCGTTGGGGGTAGGCAAGTTCAACCCCATGTGGCACGATCCTTATATAGTGCGACGTATCTTAGAAAAAGGAGCCTATGAATTAGAATATTATGAAGGGAATATGCTAGTTGAGCCTAGAATTGGGCTCTACTTGAAAAGATATTACGCTTGAGCCCCAAGCTTGGGCATAACTCTTTGTATACTATTGTATCTTAGTGTATATATCTTTTCCCCTTTCGTAATCGACTTTCTTATTGAGTTTTCCCTTGTTTAGTAGATGTCAATGGAGTCTTCATCCTACTTAGGATTCGCAGATGGGGCCAATCGTCATACATGGAACTTGGCTTCCGTCGCTTGGGTTATTTATTCTCCCGAGGGTCAACTTGTATCTTTAGGTGGAATTTTCCTAGGGCCAGCAATGAATAATGTGGTCGAGTATAGTATCATTATAGAGCTTTTATGCGATGTCATTTCACATGGTATTCGTTCTTTGGAAGTTCGCATGGACTCCCAGTTAGTAGTATGTCAGTTGAATGACAGTTACCATGTGCAAGACCCTACTCTACTTCGACGATTCCTACGGGTATGAATTTTGGAACGACATTTTGATTTTATTATTTATCATCACATACCTAGAAGTTCTAATTATGTATCTGATGCATACACTAATTATTTTTTAGATTGTCATTTGTCACATAAATAAAGCGAAGAAAACACATTCACCAATGTACACATTGTAATAGAAGTAAAGCCGAAGACCAATGTTTTTTATATTTCATCTCTCCAAAAATATGGTGTTACAGTACAAAAATGGGGCTCACACCCTCAAAATAAATATATGGTCGCTCAATACAATAACCACAACATCTACGCCTGTGGCGTCGGATGTGCATCATGATATCATAGTACGGTGTTTGCGAGACGCCGAAAGAATTGCACCCAAGCACATGGCACACCTACCACATGTTGTTGCATTGCCTTCAACATATCCTCTACCTGAACCATGGGAATTAATTGTATCAAACGAGATAGGTTGCCCTGCACGTTTTGAAGCACTCTCTCAACATCTCCTCCCGCTGGCTCATCCTCCCGGTGCCTTCGCTGGTGTCGTGGGAGTCCGTTTGGTCGTCATGGACCCACATCTGCGCAACAATACATGTTGTAATTAGTATTTGACATCATCCAAAAATATTTTTGTTTTCGTTTTTACAAAAATACAAAAAAATGAAAAATTTAAAAACTTTTTCATACCTATGTCTCCATAGGAAGAACCTGGTGGTAATGGCATGTCCGGATCTCCTCTAAAGTCAATCCCTGCATATAGGTACTCATCCAGAGCTATCACCTGCCGACGCCACTAGAAGAAAAAATCATCCTTGTAGGGTGTTGGTACCCTACCACCTCCCCAACTACCTCATCACCTCGGTCCACCGGCCATGGCTGGATTGCGAAGTCCATGCGAAACAATCTAGACTCTAGGGCCCAACCCTTGAACCCACTCGAAGAAAAAACTACATAAGATAGACGCAAACCCGAAGTTCCTCTTTCTACCTTGTTTGGAGTTTGTTAGTTGCCTCTTCATGTTGGCCAACAGTGAGGTGCACTAGTCATAAACATTGGGTCGCAAGCACTCCATTGAGTAGAACATAAGTGGCCTTGATGCTTGATGCAATGAGGCCGACCCTGTGATCCGTGCCAACACTACGACAATGATCTTGAGACTCGGGTTGTTGATCACTATGATCTAGAGTTGGCTTCCTACCTTCTCGGTCCCTGCAACACAATGAGTGGCTATGTAGTCCTCTATGTTCATGCCACTCCCAGCTCCCCTAGATTTGAGGTTCACCACCTCTCCCCGACATGACAATCCTATCAGAAAGTATATGTCCTCGACTTCAATCCTCAATGGTTGGCCATCGAGGTTGAAGACCTCTATGTCAGGATCCCAATAGTTCACCAGCATCTGGAGCAATATCACTTAAGCCCTCATTCCTTTGAGAGCCCAAAATTTATATAGCCCACTTCTTGTTAATTCCATTTGGGACCCTCGATCTCTTTCTACTACAACATCAACCTCTTCATTCTCTCTTTCTCTCCACTCTAGCACCATCCTGTAAGTTTAAAGTTAAATTTTGAGTCAATATCATTTAAAAAATTCAACTCACGGACTTGTACGCAAGCTACAGTTTACATAGTCACGTATAGGGTTGCATATACGCTATATGTTTTGATAACAGTCACGTATAGGGTTGCGTATATGCGACCCGATGATCTACAGCTCGCATATACCCTAGTTTTTAATTTTCGTCTTCAAATACTCAAAAATTGAAGCCTACGTTAAAATTGTAAACCACTAGAAATGAAGAGGAGGGAAAGAAGACTTACTTGATCCAGATGGTTGTCAATTCCATCACTCGTAGCTCTTGCAATCAACAATTGAAGATCATGGGTAATTTGGTCCAAAATGCATTATTTGGGTAAAAAATACAAATGGTATAGTAAAATTGGTTATTTTTTTTACTATTTATAGAAAAAGTTTACCCACTTTACACACTTTTCGCTAATATTTTGAGCTAGTGGACTAATACTACAATGGAAGAAGTTGGTTTTATCGAAGGATTCTTGCAGTTTCCAGCATCATTTCGCTCATTCGTGACTTTTTCAGGTATTCTCTTTTACCGAGCATATAGGATAGGTCGCCACTCCATTTTGCACACTTACAATATCCTTCGACTCTAATTCATATGCCTTAGGTACGAACCCGTTTGTTAGCGACACATAACCTCCTTACTGCTACTAGAAGTGTCGTTAGTGAATGGTAGAGGCTTACCAAACATGGGTGCCCTAGTTAGAACCTCTGTGCCATTTTGTGCCCATGGATAGATTTTTCCACAGAATCGAGAGTCCCTTATAGATAATATATGACTTTGCGTTCAAACCTTATTTCTTACTCATAAGCATGTTGACCTATACTTATGGGACTCCCAACGAGTCTGGTTTAATCTCTTTTCCGACTCTCTAAAAAAGTGGAAAGATTGTCGAGTGAACTTGTCTCTTTCACACTCATAAATTGGATTTGAAAGGACATCTATTTGGTGTAGGTTTAACCCTTTTTCAAACCAAGTAGACTAAATTTACGAAAAAGGACATTCTTTGGTGTTAAGTTGTAATTGCATCTCATTATCTTGCTTGCAGTATTGAGTCTATTGTCGGTTCTCGCTTTCGCATTATAAGCCTATCACCTCAGCAGTTTGCATCATCAGCCAAACAGAGCCTTGTTTATTTTCTTTGCAACTTGACACCCTATACCCCAAGAGGAAACATTTCCCCGAGTGTCCATATCATACATGCACCTCCTTACATTGGGCATAGGTATGTTCCAATGTTGGAACTAGTTGCTTACTTGTGACACTCATTTCCTCCTTTGTATCATAACCCTTCATTTGACAATGAAAAAACAAAAAAAGACGGGCGGGAAAATAATATTATCTCATGTTGGCAGCAGTCATGTCGCCTTTGAACAAAGCACAAACTTTTGAGTCCACTTGTCATCCGAAGTTTGGGTTTGGCATGACCTTAGGAAGCTAAGCTCATTACTTAGAGTTTACTCCTCTGTCTGGTTACTCTTCCAGTCCATATGGAGATTTTGATTGGTGCCTCCTGCATCACAAAGTTTCATCATTGAGTCTATGCTGCCAAAGTCATCCATATGTCTCATGCTCTTGTTCAAAGGATGTCTATCAGCCCGTGTCGGCCATTTCTCAGAACTCTTGACTTTGAATGACGACCATACCCTTAGTATGTCTCAGAGTTACATGAAGTTGTAGTCCTATCGTGCACCCTGGTCCTACTTTCATTATAGGTAGGTAACCTTGAACCCAACAGTTGACATCTCCTCATTGGTCGCTGACTGGGGGGTTTCCCTTGTGTTCGACGGTAAGAAATCTATTCACACATTGGGATTTGTGCAGTGTCTTGGATTCCATTATCCTTATTGGTTGTTTCCTCGCCTTTGTCGGTAGTTTTCATTATTGGCTGCTATTCAGAGGGTCTTTTTCATGCATCGCTTTCATTTGGTGCATGCAAAAGATGCACATGGTCGTTGGTTCGTGAACATGTTCTTCGTCCGAATTCCTCCAAATCATGAAGCTCTTGCTTTGTACCTCATGCTGACTGATGAGAGATGCCTTAATGCTCTCCTTTCAACATGTCTCCTTCCATTGACTTCAACTCATCTATTCTGGAAACGAGGCCTAGAGTCCTATGAGTACCTAGAGGCTTGCAGTAATCAGTGGCAGGTTCTCTTGCCATCGATAGTTGGGAATACATCAATGTCCCCTTATCGATAGGTTCTTCAAGTGTTCGACCTCAACACCTTTATTCACACATGTAAGAATGTACTCGATGCCTTGATACCGACTTTCATTATCGGTAGGTTGTCTCACGTTTGTTAATGATATACCTTAATAACTGATGATCAAATGAAATCTCATTGTGTTCGAACTCAACTTCTTTATTCACACGATGTAGACTTTCACCTTTGGCGGATCCTGTAGAAGACTTGAAGACATCAGTTCATAGCCACAACTTTCCTAAGCTGTTGCTATCATTCATTGGACCAATACCTATATGACTTCAGTGATCGTGGGAGATCAGATTGTACTCCATTGTATACAGATATCTTCAGATTGATTTTGAGACTGTTTTTCATTAGGCCTTGTTCATGACTAAGAAAACCTTTGGCATGGATCTACCTTTGTATTGCCTATTCATGGCCATGAACAGTTGTTTGGTATATTTCCACATGGATCTGTAGTGTAATTCAAATTGGCAGCCACGTGTACAAAGTCATTATAGATTGTAATATTCTTATGAGCAACTACTTCATCCAGTTGGGTCTCCATTACTCCACTTCCGGTTATTATAATGTATTTCGGCCATCGCATATACTCCTCAGGCCTCACACATTAGGGGGCATCTGTTATAGCAAGATTTGCCTCACCCCGAGAAACTTGCTCAGAAGGCCTTTTCCATTTCCCTATGCAGCCTTGAAGTCCCTTTGTTGCAATTCCCAGAGCTAAAAAACATATTTTTCCACATATGCACGCCCTAATAGGTATATAACATGCGTATATGCAGGTTGCACCATTACAACCCGCATACATCGGGTTTTGTGTCCAAAATTAAAAATGGTGTCGAGTTTCCATTTCATGTCATGGGATCCATGATCCTTGACCTTTCATATACTGGAAACGTTCCTACTCAGCCCTTCAGTTCCATTTGAAGGCTATAAATGGGCCTTATCCAAGCTGTGGATGAAGAAGAAGAATTCAACTTTGAGAGAAAAGTTACTTTGGAGAAATTATTCACTTCATATTGAGTTTGCATCTGTTTGTCCTTTTAAGTATGAACACATTGTTCAGCCCCCAAGATCTTCCCTCTTTGATGAAGAACCTCTTTGTCTCTCTTATATGAGCTTGCCTTTGGTGGAGGATTGAAGTGGTGGAGGCCCAGCTGGAAGGGACTTAGTTTCTTGGTTTCGAACGTCCAGACACAGAAGTTTGTCACTCATATACTTCTGTTGATTACATTTTAATAAAAATACTCTTTTCTCGTCCAATTAATGTATTGAAAATATTTGAATTGTTATTCCATGGGCATATTTGTTATGAATATTGATGGATTATGCTATTGTATGTGTTAACTTTATATAATATCACCATATGCTTGGGTATCTTGGTTATTGAGGACAAGTTGCAAGTGTATAGCTTTGAGTCAAGTGCTCAACGGTGGACTTCATCGAATGTCTGGATGAGGTAGGCTCCTTATCTTGTCTGGTTAGCATGTTTGTTTATATAACATACTTGAGATTAGAGTTGATTTCTGCAATCATTTCCGTCTGTTGTGGTTTACCCCATGCCATAGATTGATTTTCCTCGTAACAATAATTTAAAAAATGAAAACAAAAAAAACCTTGCCATGATAAAAAGTAGAAGGGACTTGCTCACTCCAGTTCTTGGAAACCCATTCCATTACAATCTTAGGGCTGGGTTAGAGGTCTAAAAACTTACCAACTAAAGCTCGCTCTCTCAAAATGGGAGAATTATGTTTTTCCATAGAATGCCCCAAGTCTAGACTGGGGATAGAATCATTCCTATTTTCAAATCTGCTCACGCCAGTGGCCCAAAAGATACCCAACACAAAAACAAGTGACCCAACAGCCCTATGTGTAGGATCAACAAGATTGGTTGCCAACACACTTCTCCGAACAAGAACACGATGGGGACGAGGGTGAAAATGAAACAGTTTGATCTAATGCGACAGGGACGAGGTCGTTGGCTAGGGAAAACCCTAGCCGCAGAGGAGAACACCTAGACTTCTTCTTATTTCACATAGCTTTCATTATCACTGATTTTCCTTATCAGAAGAATATTAAGAGTAGTATATTATAATGAAGGTTGTTAGCGGAGGCAGGTGGCTGGAGATCTTTGCGGAGGTTGTTTTACCAGTGCACCTATCAGTTCAATACGCCCTCATGAACTTTAAGCCTTAGGGATTATCTAAAATATTAAATTACATTAGTAGTATTTCACTTCACTTTGACCCAATTTCACCTTATGATTCAAGAGACTAAATACCATGTGAATACACTTCAATACCATAATGTTACTGTTTCTACTTGGAACCTTGAATTGACACATAGGGAAAGTGGAATTGTGGACACTTGCAATGATCTTGGTAACCATGTCACATTGAGGTTATGGATAGAGACTCTTCATGGTGCTTATAATTTGTTAGTTAGGACAATAAGCAAAATTTAAAACGATAACTGCGATAAACTTTATAATCTAGTTTTTTTTTTAATTTATGTGGGGGGCTTCATTTATCCAACACTATAAAATATCATTTTTCAAGATTAGCGACATATTCAAAGCCATTCATCTATGACCCAACTCCCATTAACATCATTCACTAGTGACTAGTTTCTTATAAGCATTAATAGTCTGCTTAGTGCTTATTGTGTTAGGTGATGTTCATGTTGAAATTTTCGATCTAGGGCAATTAACACAATTATGAAATTTCCTCTCATTTACTTAAGGTTTCCCAAGTCTAATCTCTATGAACTTTGAGCTTTAAGGTTTATCTAAAATATGAATTACAATAGTAGTATTTCACTTCCCTTAAACCCAATTTCACCCTGTAGTCCAAGAGAATAAATACAATGTGAATGCACTTCAACACCATAATGTGGCATCCATAGGACACACTTTTCAAGGCATATGATAGATCTAAAATGTCTTATTACAACATTTTATAAGAACAACAAATCTACTCCTTTATCTTTCAAATATGTGTTAAATCACTTAACCAATTTAGCTATGTGTGATGTCAAATCAACATGAACAACAAAGGATGAAATCTACTCAATCACGAAGATAGTAAAAGTCGAAAATCAAATTTGCAAGTACATAAAATTTGGACGATTAGAAGTTTCACACACCCACACCCACACAATGCATGCGCGCATTCACACACACACACACACACACACACACACACACACACACACCCACACACACACATCACTACAATGAAAACACCATGTAGCAGAGGTTTTTACAAAACCTCCCTAATTTTTTTATCACTTCTCTATTTATAAAGACAATAGTTAGTGGAGGCAGATGGCTAGAGGTTATTGCAACGGTTTTTATACTAGTGCACCTATCAGTTAAATATTCCCCGGTGCAGACATATAAATAATGCCCCGATGTTGAACTGTTAAGGCGCACCGTCACTCGTTACAATAAAAAAAAAAACAACGAACAAAGTGCCATGGTGCGTGTTATCCCCATTTTGTGGGATAAATAAGGAGATGATGTCTTGAGGCCCTCAGGTTGTATACATTGAGTGTCGAGAGACCACATGACTAGCAGTGTCCACTTGCACATATGGAAGCCCACTCTATCACCACAGTTTGATTCATCGTCAGCATATCCTCCACACCAGCTAGCTTTTGGAAAGCACATGGGTCTTGCTCCATGTGATACAAGTCAGGTATTGTGGCAGGTAATCACCCCAATATTTGAGGCATGTAAGCATGTTGTATTGAAGCTGCTTTTGATTATAGAACCCCTGATTGGACATTATGCTTTTGACCTTGTTTCACCTTAGTGAGTGTCATCGATTTCCTAGTAAGTGGCCAACTTTTGGGGAAGGGGTGTAACTGGGGGTCCCTTGAGGGGTCATCATACCATTCCCGACCATACTTATCACTTTTCACTCATCACATTCCCATCACTTTTCCCTCTTCTAGGCCCTTTGGATTTAGTGATCCAAGAAGGGCATGTACCTCATTTCATGGGAAGAACGAGTTGAAGGCCCAAAGGGATGGTGGCTGGCAAAAGATAAAAGCCTAAAATTTAAACCTTCCAGATGCTCACCCAAAGAGGTCTTGAGAGCAATGAAAAGATTCTCCTAAAAAATTAAAGACCTGCAAAAGCAAAATGACATTATATACATGTCCTCACTTGTTGAGGTGTGTACACTCATGCAATGTCCCTTTGTTTCCTTGTGTATGGCACTATGTGTACCTCCAGCTTCAAGTGGAGCTTGTGGTGTTGCCCCCCAAGCTACTTGATTTCACTCTAAGGAGTACCCAAGGTTTTGGACTATTAATTAATTAACGACAATGAATGGGCTTGGAAAAAGGATGCATTGAAAATGAAGGTGCAATCCACCCTCTACAAAGGCACCCATAGATGAGACAATACGGGCCCTTGTATTTCATGAAACCAATTATCCTATGAAGTCTAAACCCATATCCACCTCATCATGCACTACATGACCTTGAAGGGGCACCCTTGGGGGCATCTCCTACTTGAGGGTTTTGGTCTACCCAATAGGACTTTTATGACACCCCTCCCATACCTAAACTTGGTTAATTGTATAGGCTCTTTGAGCACTTGTTTAATTTGATGAGGTGGTTTTGATGCACGTGTTTATGTGCCTTGTTTATTAGATGTGGTTTTTACTTTCCATGATATTTTGAATTGAGATCCTTGGAGGGCGTACCCATCTATTTTGCAGGACCTTGTTTGTTGGACAATTTTAGAGGAACAAGGATAGGTTGGGCTTCCATGGGGCTTGAAGCCCACAGGTTGGATCCAAAGGGACCACATGCTGGATCATGATGACTTGCCTTTGGAGGCCTAGAATACACCTTGGAGGACATAAACTAGCCCTCACATGCCAAACGATTTTCCTAGGAGGGGCAAAACGTCACTTCTTGAGGCTTGACGTCACCTAGGGTTAGGGTTTGGTGGTGATGGAGGTATTTCTCATTGACACATGGCACATTTTGAAGGAAGAAAGCTTTGAATCATGAAGAAGAGGTTTGGATGAATGCCAAGCGACCTTTGGAGGCCTATCCATGCTTCCCCAACTCCAACGACTTGCTCCAAGTGCCAAAACGCCCCCTAAAGAGGTGACATCATCTTGTTTTAGGGTTTCTAATATGTAAAAGTGAAAATTAAATATTATATTTTGGTTTAATGGGTAACATAAGGGTTGTTGACCCCTTATCTTATGTTTTACCCTTTGAATGTGAAAAAACTATGTTTTAAACTTTTTGTATAAATAGAGATCATGTGAATCTCATTTGATAACATAACTCTCCCATTGTGAGAAGCATTTGGCTGAAATTTTCACCATTCTTGGACATTATGGTGTTTCTCTCTTGTGCACTTGTCTTTTGGTGATATCTCTTGGTGAATATTGGAGCTAAAGTGGTGCGCCCCCCTTGGAGGCTCATTGTCTTGGTCTTGGATGATGATTGCTTGATGAAACTAGGGTTTGATATCTCTCTTTCTTGGAATTGGTAAGGAAAATTT
>SNQJ01S0057126.1:13436-35904 GCA_010110895.2 Picea sitchensis
GTGTATCCATGTTTGTCTTGTCATAAAGGTTCAAAATGTGGATTAATGGGATTGCATTATTTCCTCTTATTGGATTTGCATATCTTTGATCTATTGGATGTCTAGAGTACCATCTTACTAACCCCACTAGGTTTGTGTTCAACGTTAATATTATTCTTCACTCATTCAATCTTATTATTCATAACACTCTTTCAATTTTTTGTGGAGGGTGATTACTAATTTCGAGGGTGAATGGTATTCACCATGCAAAGTTTATACTTTGAACCTTGACTTCACACATAGGGAAAGTGGAATTGTGCACACTTGCAATGATCTTGGCAAAATCCATGTCACATCAAGGTTATGTATAGAGACTCTTCTTGGTGCTTATAATATGTTAGTTTGGACAATAAGCAAAATTTAAAAAGATAAACTGCGATAAACTTTATAATCGAGTTTTTTTAATTTATGTGGGGTTCTTCAATTATCCAACACTATTAAATATCATTTTTCGTGATTAGCGACATATTCAAAGTCATTCATCTATGACCCGACTCCCATTAACATCATTCATTAATGACTAGTTTCTCATAAGTATTAATAGTCTACTTAGTGCTTATTGTGTTAGGTGATGTTCATGTTGAAATATCTGATCTATGGAAATTAATGCAATTATGAAATTTCCTCTCATTTTCTTAAGGTTTCCTCAGTCTAATCGCTATGAACTTTAGGCCTTGGGGCTTATGTAAAATATTAAGTTATAGTAGTAGTATTCCACTTCCCTTCAACCCAATTTCACCCTGTAGTCCAAGAGAATAAATACCATGTGAACTCACTTCAATACCATAATGTTACATCCATTAGGGCACACATTTCAAAGCATATAATAGATCCAATATATCTTATTACAACATTTTATAAACACAACAAATCTAGTCCTTTATATTTCAAATATGTGTTAAATCACTTAACCAATTTAGCTATGTGTGATGTCAAATCAACACGTACAATAAAGGCTGAAATCTACTCAATCACGAAGATAGCAAAAGTCAAAAATCAAATTTGCAGGTACATAAAATTTGGACAACTAGAAACTTCACACACACACACACACACAAACATCACTACAAGGAAAACACATTGTAGCAAAGGTTTTTATGAACCCCCCCCCAAAAAATTGTCTCATCTTTATTTATGATGAAGGTTGTTAGCAGAGGCGGGTGGCTTGAGGTTTTTGCAGAGGTTTTTTTACTGGTGTACCTATCAGTAAAATATGCCCCGGTGCACACATATAAACAATGCCCCGATGTTGAACTGTTAAGGCACACTGTCACTCATTATAATAAAAAAATACAAGCACCGAACAAAGTGCCATGGTGTGCATGACCATTACGACCCGATGTATATCCATCTTTGTCTTGTCATAAAGGCTCGAAATGTGGATTAATGGGATTGTATTGTTTCCTCTTATTGGATTTGTATATCTTTGATCTATGTGATGTCTACAGTACTATCTTAATAACCCTACTAGGTTTGTGTTCTATGTTAATATTATTCTTCATTCACTATTATTTGGACCACTCATTCAATCACTTAACCAATTTAGCTACGTGTGATATCAAATCAACATGAACAACAAAGCCCGAAATCTACTCAATCACAAAGATATCAAAAGTCGAAAATCAAATTTTCAAGTACATAAATTTTGTACAACTAGAAACTTCACACACACACACACACATCACTACATGGAAAACACCTTGTCATAGAGGTTTTTACAAAACCTCCCCCAAAAAATTATCCCTTCTTTGTTTATAAGGAAGGTTGTTAGCAAAGGTGAGTGGATGGAGGTTTTTTTACTGGTGTCCCTGTTAGTTAAATACGCCCCAGTGCGCACATATAAACAATGCCCCGATGCTGAACTATTAAGGCGCACCATCACTCGTTATAATAAAAAAATAAATTCATCGAACAAAGTGCCATGGTGCACATGACCATTACGACCCGATGTGTATCCATGTTTGTCTTATCATAAAGGCTCAAAATGTGGATTAATGGGATTGCATTATTTCTTCTTATTATATTTGCATATCCTTGATCTATGTGATGTCTACTGTACTATATTACTAACCCCACTAGGTTTGTGTTCTACGTTAATATTGTTCTTCTTTCATTCAATATTATTATTTGGAACACTCATTCAGTTTTTTGTGGAGGGTGATTACTGATTTCGAGGGTGAATGGTATTCACCATGCAAAGTTTCTACTTGGAACCTTGACTTGACACATAGGGAAAGTGGAATCGTGCACACTTTCAATGATCTTGGAAAAATCCCTCTCACGTCAAGGTTATGGATAGAGACTCTTCATGGTGCTTATAATTTGTTAGTTTGGACCATAAGCAAAATTTAAAAAGATAAATTGCAATAAACTTTATAATCGAGTTTTTTTATTTATGTGGGGTGCTTCAATTATCCAACACTATGAAATATCATTTTTCGAGATTAGCGACATATTCAAAGTCATTCATCTATGACCCAACTCCCATTAACATCATTCACTAATGACTAGTTTCTTGTAAGTATTAATAGTCTAGTTAGTGCTTATTGTGTTAGGTGATGTTCATGTTGAATTTTTTTATATAGGCCAATCAATGCAATTATGAAATTTCTTCTCATTTACTTAAGGTGTCCTTAGTCTAATCACTATGAACTTTAAGCCTTAGGGATTATCTAAAATAATAAATTACAATAGTAGTATTTCACTTCCCTTCAACCCAATTTCACCCTCTAGTCCAAGAGAATAAATACCATGTGAATGCACTTCAATACCATAATGTTACATCCCTTAGGGAACAATTTTCAAGGCATATAATAGATCTAAAATATATGATTATAACATTTTATAACAACAACAAATCTACTTCTTTATCTTTCAAATATGTGTTAAATCACTTAACCAATTTAGCTATGTGTGATGTCAAATCAACATGAACTGCAAAGGCTGAAATCTACTTAATCACGAAGATAACAAAAGTCGAAAATCAAATTTACAAGTAAATAAAATTTGGATAGCTAGAAAATTCGCATGCACACGCGCGCGCACATACACACACATCACTACAAGGAAAACACCTTGTAGCAGAGGTTTTTACGAAACCTCCCCCCAAAAATTATCCCTTCTCTGTTTATAACGAAGGTTGTTAGCGGAGGCAATTAGCTGGAAGTTTTTGTGAGGCTTTTTTTTACTGGTGTGCCTATTAGTTAAATACACCCTGGTGCACACATATAAACAATGCCCCGTTGTTGAAATGCTAAGGCACATCGTCACTTGTTTTAATAAAAAAATACAAGCATCGAACAAAGTGCCATGGTGCGCATGACCATTACGAGTCGGTGTGTATCCATGTCGTCTGGTGCACCGAGGTAGGGGAAAATAAATAAAAATTAACAAATCAATTTTCATTATTACACTTCATTATGTGCTTGGGAACTCTCTAACAAACATCAGTGCTCACTCTTCTTCCAAGAGCATTTCGTTTGTAGTGCTCTATAGTGAGTTTGATAGCTTCACCAGTAGATTCCACACATTTTCAAATTTTGGAAAATATCACGAATTTTCATTTCTTCTCTATGGTGGAACCATGCCTCCTCCGGACACAAGATCCCAGGTAAATTGTTTATTACCTTCCTTTTTTCATTTTCATCGTATTAAAATTTAAAGTTGGACTGAAATTCGATCGTTTTATGAGTTTTTTTTTAAAATTTTAACATTGTGCTAAAACACTTCGACTCACCTCAAAGATGGTGTGTATTGTGTGTAAATACATAGGAATCCATGCCACCGGTGCATATACTATAAACATATGCACTAGTGTCATTCTTCATAGAACGACACCATGGAAAATTTGGAAAAATAAGTAAATTGGAGCACCTATGTGTTCACATTAACAAATCACACTGCCTTATTTTTATCATAGAAAATAACCTAGTTGAACACCAAAATTAAGAAAGTGCATTGGTGTTGTAAATAGAACGACACTGGTCGAATGATTTAAGAATTTAGCATAGCAGTTCATCTTATGGGACGCCTCGTTAGTGGTGTGTTCTAAAAGACAACGCATTGCGCAAACCTAGCCAATGCTCCACGAACAATGGAACCCTGATGCATTCCCTTTAATAAACCATAATATCCAGGTTTAAACACATGGAATTTATTATAGTAGTGCGTTAAAGTTATGAAAACGCACCAGGACAAATTTTTAACGACCTAGCATAGTGATGTGCCTCACTGGATTCCCTGTTACCCGTGCATTATACAACATAATGCACAACTAAACAAAACTTCGGTGCTCCAAGAGCACTGGAGCACCGATGTGTTCACATTAACAAATCGCATCGCATAATTTCAAGAAAAAAGTTAACCTAGTGGTGCCCAAATGTCCATGAAACGTACCAGTGTTGTAAAAATCATGTCATTGGGATGAATATTTGATAATTAACATATCAGTGTGTCGAATGGAATGCCCTGTGACCAGTGTCGTGCATATCACCACACCGCCTATCATAGAACAAAAGCAAAATGGCATAACAATGTGTCTTGTTGGATGCCCCATTCTCGATGCATTACATAAAGGAACTCATCGATGCATTGTTGCAATAGCACCGCATAACAATGATTTTTTCTGATGTAGCGCACCGTGGCAATGCGTAGTTGCTAGTTTGGGTGCTCCAGTTACTTTCCACATGTTTTTTACAATTATAAATTAATTTTACTTTTTGTTAAATACAATTTATTTATATATGTTTGTATTTTATAATTTTAATCCATGTGTTACAAACATAAAAATAATAATAATAAATTTAGTAATTGTAATAATAATTAACATCATTTAATTAAATCAAGAGGCACGTACCTCCTCACCTCGTGACTAGTCAATGCTATATAGAAACTGTCACGAGGGTAGTGTAATCATCTTCATCTTTATAATCAATTAGATATTAATACTCATAAATATTTATTTCTCAGTGAATAAGGTTTTTTATGCTACAGTGGTATCAGAGCTTTGCGTCCTGATCCAGATTCTACCATTAAATTTTCCCCGCTGTGCATTTTCCCCATTAACCCCCCACCTTGTCTCCCTGCTACCGTCCCTCCTAAACCCCATAAACCCACTCCCGCAAACACAAACCCCTCTCACAACCTCCACAAACCCCTCTCACCCCTCTCAAACCCCCACATATCCATCTCACCTTCCCGATTCACTACCCAACACTCCCGCACAGACCCTCCCCGACACACACCCCGTAGACCCCCCGCACTTCCTGTTCCTTGCACCCTCACACAACCCCCGCGCCCTCACACTAGACAACACAGACCCTCCCTAACACACGCCCCGTAGACCCCGCACTTCTCGTTCCCCGCACTCTCACACAACCCCTGCACCATCACACTACACCGACCCCACCTCCGTCCATCCGCCAACCTACACATATCCCGCAGACCTCCCCGACACACACCTCGCAGACATAGACCCTGCCCTGACAGACCACTGCCCGACACATCTCACAGACCCCACACTTCCTATTCCTTGCACCCTCACACAACCCCCGCACTCTCACACTACACGGACCCCACCTCCGTCCACCCGACACTCACTTCCCCACAACCACCATCCACCAGCCCGTACATATCCCATAGACCTCCCCGACACACACCCCGCAGACACAAACCCTGCCCCGATAGACCACTGCTTGACACATCCTGCAGATTGTCCAATCCTTGTCCCTAACTTCCGATCTTCATTAACATTCCCGACTCCTTGTAAAGTCGTGGCCCATCCCATTAATTGACATTCGCCCTCACTTAATTGACATTAATTATAATTAATTATAATATATATATCTTGTGTTAATTCATTATATATGATATATATAATAATCTATATATACATATATAAATATAAAATAAAATAAATATAAATATATATTAAAATTAAAAAATAAAAAAAATCGCAAGGATGGTCAACAACGAAGAACTTAAGCTCGACGTGAAAAAATGCAGAGATGACGTCAACAGTGTAAGGTACCGACTTAACAATGTGGAAAAAATGCAAAAAGACATGAATGAAAAAATCGATAAATTACTCGAGACTGAGAGCAAAATTGATCGATTAATACAACAAGGTGAAAGATTATTGGTGCTCTTCGAAAACGATAAAACTGAAACAAAAAGAAGACTTGATGAACATAGTGAAAAAAATGAAAAATTAATGGAACGTGTCGAGTCCTTATACGCAGAACCCTTAGCTTATTGAAGACCACCGCTAAGTCCGGAAATACCATAAATAAATTCAGAAAATCAAGGAAACCAGGAAATTCCAGAGGAAATTTTTTTGAGAAATATGCACACACCTAGATTCCACGATAGAGATTACCAAAAATTTAAAAAGGAGTTACCAAAGTATGATGACAAGGACCATAGAGGAGTTGTTGTTTGGATAAACAAAATGGATGGGATTTTTGAATCAAACCCCCCGCTAGGTGAATGAGAGAAGGTAATGACAACTTATAACAACCTAGAAGGAGAAGCTTATGATTGGTACCTTTGGTGGTCTAGGAAATGTGATGCTTGTTCCTTCCACTGGAATAATTTTACAACAACCCTACTTAAAATATTTCATGACGAGGAAGATGAAGACCTATATAACAAGTTCATGCATCCCAAACAAAAGGGAAATGTAAATGATTATACACACGAATGAGAGGTTATCTCAACAAGGCAATGCAGATTCACGGATGAGAAGCTCATCAAAATGTACACATGTGGCCTAAAATATTACATTCATAGTGAAATCAAACTATGGAATCCTAAAACAATAGAGGATGCAAGACACACAACAAGGCTAATAGAACAAAAAAAAAGGTTCAATAAACCAACACTCAGTCCATAAAGGTTAAATAAATATTCAGATGATAGAACAGAGAAATACACTACAGACAAACCTAACAAGTATTTACCACCTCATTTGAGGGAAGGTCAAGCCAGTCATCAAGACTCAAATAAAAAATGGG
This sequence comes from Picea sitchensis, assembly GCA_010110895.2. NCBI lineage: Eukaryota > Viridiplantae > Streptophyta > Pinopsida > Pinales > Pinaceae > Picea > Picea sitchensis. The sequence goes on from SNQJ01S0057126.1 coordinate 20,489, forward strand.
AAAGCAAATGCTGATATTGTGGAGACAAATGGTCACCTGGGCACAAATGCAACAATAAAAAATTATATTCTTGTAAAGTAGAGAAAGAATCAAGCACATCTGGGAGTGATTCATATAACGAAAGTGAAGAAGAAGGTGAGGCCCCCAATACAAAAACCGATGAGGCCATGCCCAAGATATCCCTTACTGCAATAACAAGAATAACACAACCGCAAACATTAAAACTAAAAGAGCGCATAAAAAAAGAAAATGTCACCATTCTAGTCTATACAGGGAGCACCCATAATTTCATAGATGTAAATGTTGCAAAGAAATTAAACTTATTCGTATATCCGACCGCAGATATAAGAGTAATGGTGGAAGATGGAAAAAAAATTGATGGTGTAGGAAAATGCCACAAGATCAAGCTTCAAGTGGCAAATTATGAATTGGAATATGGATTCTACATCGTACCCTTGGGAGGAGTAGACGTCGTCTTGGGAATTCAATGGCTACAAATGCTAGGGACCTATTCTGCAAATCACCAAAAACAGTTTATAAAATTCAAATGGTAAGGAAGAAAATACAAATTATACGAATTCCAGCTGCCTCCCACCCAAATTATTTCCTCACAACAAATGGAGAAACTAATTCGAAAAGGAACACTAGCTTGCGTGGCACACTGTCATCAAATGTAGTTATTAACAACAAAAATAGTCAAGTCTTAACATCTAGAGATTCAAACATTAATCCAAAAATATGACAAGGTATTCCAAGACTTACCTATGAAGCTGCCACTGAATAGAAACATAGAACATATAATCGAGGTTAAGCCAGATTCAACACCAGTTAATATTAGACCTTATCGATATCCTCACCACCATAAGACATAAATAGAAAGGTTAATTCAAGACCTATCGAAATGTGGGGTTATTACGACAAGCAGGAGCCCATATGCAGCCCCAGTAGTACTGGTTCGAAAAAAGGATGGATCTTTCAGACTATGTATAGAGTATCGAGGGTTCAATAAAATAACTATAAAAAATAAATTTCCTATACCCTTCATAGATGAGTTACTAGACAAACTCCATGGAGCTAAATACTTCTCAAAATTGGATTTAAGATCAGGGTACTACTAGATTCGAGTAAGATTAGAAGATGTACAAAAAACTGCCTTCCAAACACATGAAGGTCATTATAAGTTTAAAGTCATGCCGTTTGGTCTAACCAATGCACCAACTACCTTCCAAGCAACTATGAATCAACTTTTTCACCCCTACTTAAGGAAGTTCGTATTGGTCTTCTTTGATGATATTCTTATTTACAATAAAACTTGGAAGGAGCATATGAAGCATTTAGAACATGTACTTTCTCTCTTACAGAAAAATCGGTTCTATTTCTGGGGTCCTTAAGGTGGGTTAATCCCCAAAGGAGGCACTCCCATGAATATCATGTTTGTAAACATGATGGGCTTGGGGGGGAGGGCCAAAAAACTCTCCTTAAAGATTTATGTTTCTATGGATCGACCAAACATTTTTCTTATCCAAGAAAGTATGGGGCAATGTGGTCCTATTATTTTCGATTTAAACAAAATGTTTCTAGGTTGGGTCTTTACAGGGTTGGACACCAATGGTTATTTAGGAGGTATCACTACGGGTCTATCCTCAATTTGTCCAGTTACAAACTACTTTTTTGTTCCTTCAGGCCTCTATACAAAGATTACACACAAAGAGTTGGACCAATCTATTCTTCCACTCAATGTTTATGGACCTTATGCCAATAGGGAGACATACTGGAACCACCTTTTTTCATGTGGTTTTCTTCACTTTGAGAATCTGATTCTTGTAGGGGATTTGAATTTTACTTTCATTTGGGAGGAAATACGGGGGGATTCTTCTCGTGCAGAAATTTCGGCCCACTTCTTTATTGAGAAATTGGAGCATGTTGGTTTGGTTGATGTCGAACTTCCTCACCTTAACACAACTTGGAGTAATAATCGTAGTGGCACTAATGGGATTCTTAAGAGGCTTGACATGTTTATAGTCCATCACTATTTGCTTCAGGACATTAGAATTTATTGCTCCTAGGTAGGTAAGATACATTGTTCTGACCTCTCTCCAATCTATTTTTAATTTTATCAAGAGGGAGGGAGACCTGGGAATCCTTTCAAGTATAACCCAACTTGGTTTGGAGTTGAGGACTTTCAAAATTTGGTTAATGAGCATTGGAAACCTTATCAAGTGGTAAATAATTACTCTACTAGCCAACAATTTTTTAATTCTCTTCATTCACTTGAATAAAAGGTTTCGAGTTGGGCTATGACATCAAGGAAGGAGATGGATAAGGATCTCATGAATATCTAACTTGAGTTGGAGAAACTTTATGAATTCAATCAGATTGGTTAGAGGAACTCTTTGGATGTGAAAAAAGTAGAGATCTCTGGCTCGAGGCACGGGACCATGATACCAATTATTTTAAAAAATATGCAAACTACAAGAAGAATTACAATAGAATATGGGAGTTGAATGATATGAATGGGAATAAGGTTCAAGGTTTTTTTGGGTTGGCCTCACTTGGGGTTGAATACTTTCAAGCCCTTTTCAAAGAATCTGAATATATCAGGATGGGGGAAGTTCTAAAGTTGATTGCTTTATTTCCCAAACATGTTGAAGATGAGGAAAACATGGAATTGTATTGGAAGATTACTAAGGAAGAAATCCGAGTTGTGATTTCTTCCTTCAATAAAGATAAAATCCTTGGGTCAGATGGATGAAAAACATAGTTCTTTGAATTTTTTTTTGATGTTGTGGGGGATGATGCTTATTCACGAATTTGTCGGTTCAGTGCAAGAAGGTATTCATACTATTAAAACCCATAAACTTCATGTTTCAATTATTAAAATTGACTTATTCAAGGCCTATGATTGTGTCTTGTGGCTTTATCTCATATTGTTTCTTCTGCATATCGGGTTTGATATTCCATTGGTAAAATGGATAATGTCATGTTTTTCCTTTGTATCCTTTGTTGTGTTAATAAATGTTGTTGGGCCAACTTTCTTTAGGTATTATTGGGGGCTACGACAGGGATGCCCTCTCTAACCTTATTTCTTCTTAATTGTGGTTGATGGGCTTAGTTGGGCTATTGTTGAAGCTAAAAGGGTGCACAATTTTCAGGTGGTTAAGTTGGGAAGATTTGAATGTGTTGGACAGACAGTATTGAAAACATTTTTTGTAGTTTGGATAAATTTTTGAGGAAAAATCCTAAGTATATGAAAAGTGCACAGAGGAAGAAGGAAAGATAGAGAGCACACAATTGAGGTGCATCCAGTAGGAGAGTGCACAGAAGGAGGAAAGTGCACAAAAGGAAGACAACGTACATCTCGAAGAATAAAGCCAGAAGAATAGTGCAAGGAAATAAAGCATAACAGGAGAATGACAACCCGACATTCCAAAAATAGAAGAACAATAGAAAAGCAGCATGAAGGTTGAAAAGTAGAAGAAAGACGTTGAACAACCAGTTAACTGAGTTGGCCATGCATTGTAATGGGATATTTTTGGGATGAATAGATTAAGGTTTTTATCCCTATCTTTTGATATAAATATGTAACGGGTTGGGAGATTAGGGGTTGGTTCATCATCATTGTTATCGTTGTTGTGGGTTCAATTAGTTGGTTCAACTAGTCGAAGGTTGAGAAGGATGAATAAAGGAATGGTAAAGATACGTTGCAGAATCCTATGTTGACTATGTTTCTGAGTTTGATTATGAATATTGTTTCCATGCATCATAGAATAACTTCATATGATAGTTAAGTATGGTGCAATAATTTATGACCGTGACAATAACAAATCTATACAATAAGATAGAATATTCTAAGTATAGGAATTTGACTCATGAGTAGGTTAAGAACTAAATAGAATAGAGTTATGCACATAAGGTAATACAGAATAATAAACTGAATGTTTGCTTCCCATTCCCTTACTATTGTAGAAGCATGATTCTTGCAGTCCCCATAGATACCTTGGGTGAGACTTCATCTGTGCAAGAAGGTGATGCTGAAAGGGTCAGTGTCTGGTGGGTTTTGTTGGTCTTAGATAACCCGAACCCTGGGTCTTACAACTCGCATACATAATAATGCCAACAAATGGTTCTATTGTTGGGACCGAGACTTTCTGATTAAGGGGATGTTTTGGAGGCCGACTAAGAAGGATATTTCAGAATGGTTGGAAAGGAAGGAATGTGAATTTGCAAGACAAGAGAACAAAATCCTTCGGATGAGTGACAAACGATGGATGCAAAAGTATGTGTTCACAAATCTACATGAAATTTTATTTGGTGAATTTCTCGTTATTCTAATAGAGTGGCTAGAAAGATTAGTGGAGAAAAATGGAAGGTTCAACGTCACAGCGCCAAGGAATTGGACTCCTGAATTGGTAAGACAATTGAATTCTGTAAGTAACCCAAAATACTCGAGAAATTGATTTTTGGTTGATAGCATACTAGGTGGTTATGTTACATAGTTTTCAGTAGATTGTATTCAATCATATAGTGTCATAAAAAGGGAAGTTTTCAAAGTTCCATGCGGGAGGTTATTGAAATCATTAAATACATGGATAAATATGTTATTGTGTGAGAAGCATGTGATGATCTAGAAATCCGACTCCTAAGGGGTTCTCTCACATAAGGGAACTGGGGGATGACAAGAGGATCGTCTGAGAGAAGGAAAGAAGTAATGGAAGAAATAGGGAGGGACTGAGGATGCGAGAAGAAGATATACCAAAGGCAGGATATGGGTTTGGAGAGTTGCGTAGAGGGAGGAGGTACAAGAGGCAAAAGACTGAGGCTAAGAGAAGAGAGTCATGCAGTGATCCAGAGGGGAGATAACCTTGTGCACTAGTCTGAATCATGGAGGTACCATACCTAGGGGGAGAAGAAGAAAAGTTCCAGTCCATCCCAATAATAGAAGAGCCAACAAGTCCTACTCAGAAAATATCCTACATCGAATCCATGACCTTGTGTGCATCACCACAATTAGAAGTAACGTTTGAATATTTGCCAAAAGAAGTTGTAGTTAGTGAAGGAGGACGGAGTAGTAGCAATTAGAATAGTGGAAGTAGTGCGTAGAGTCAGAATCAAAGTCAACTAGCATCACTGAGAGGAGGGACTACATCCACCAACATGGATGGGGTGGATAATACTCTTAGGCTGCCTGATTTCCAAGGAATTGGGTCAGAGGACCCATAACAACACTTATTTGTTTGTGAGATGATTTGGGCTGCAAAGAACATACAAGATGAATTTATGAATATTATGCAGTTACCAACAACATTTAGAGGTTGTGCGTTAGTATGGTATATGAAGCTATAGAGCACCACGCCTGTAGGACAGGTTAGGACATTGGAAGCGATTAAGCAATCACAACTGAAGGAGTTCAATAAACCAAAGTTAGAGTCACAATATATCATAGAATTGAAGGAGATCAAACAAGTCCAAACATAGTCAGTATGGGATTACGACCATAGATTTAAGGATGTGATGGGTAGATCAACTTTCCAGATCCCAGATCAAAAACACCAAGAATGGTTTATTGTAGGGATTCTACCACACATTTGCATGCCATTGATCTAGCAGAAGGTTGCATCGCAGCCCGAGGCACTAAAGATTGCAATGAAAAGAGAGTCATCTTCGGTGGTAAACAATGGAGGAATGGTGCAAGTTCATATGCAGTTGGCTGCATTGACAATTCAACTGGCAGAACTGAAAAAGGGAAAGGAAAAATGTGAGCAAGTCCGGTGTACGAAATGTAGGACCGAAGGCCATCACAAGGATGAATGCCCAACATTCATGCAATATTTGGTGATGGGAGCACCAAATCCATTGCCGGGAGGAGGATACTATGAGATATGTAAGAAATGGGATCATCACCTAACTGAGTGTCCACTACTACATGAGTACCTGAGTATGCCAAAGAACTTGTTTTGCAATTTTTGCAAATTTGTAGGACACGAGGAGAAGAATTGTTGCGCGTTCGACTTAATGAGGGAGTGCACATCCGATATGTATAGGATCCAGAAAGAGAATGTTGCAGCAAAAGTGGGGGGTCTGCAATACAACAATCAAAGAGATTTCAATCAAGGGAATAGAGGAAACTTTGGTCAAGGCTGAGGTAGAGGGTATTTTGGAAGAGGAGGAAGAGGACCGATTATATGTTACAATTGTAATCAACCTAGACGCTTGGCCCGCGACTGCCAGAATACGTGTACAATGTGCACATATTGTAGAGCATTGGATCACTCAATAGAAGACTGTCCCCAACTAGTTGTGAAGTGGCAAGACAGAGGAAACCAAAGCCTGAATCCAAATCAAAATGTGTAGATCATATTAGCTTAAATACGCAATGAAGGACCCATAGTAGTTGTTGTTACACACGAAGGATCTAGAACATGGACTAATAGGGAAGATGAAGGAAAGCAGATAGAACAATGGGTAAGAAAGTCAGCAGGGACCATACCAACCTTTGATGCTAGGAAAGAAAATGAGACATATCAGAGGGCAAGGAAAGAATTACTCAGAACAGATTGGGGAGCATCAACATCAATGGCACCTCATGAATAAGAGCGTGCAATGCTAGAGAAGACAACAAGGAAGGTAAATACGCTAACATAATTTTTGATAAATTGTGTAGAGCTAATCAAAGATGAGGTTGCACTGAATACATTATACGACATGATTGATCACTGCAAAAGAGGAAGGGAAACTCTTGTCACACAAAGTATGGTAAATCATGTACTGCGCAGGAAACAAACCAATGGTGACTTCAGATTCAATGCACAGATTGGAGAGTGTGACATGGATAATATTATTTTGGACTTAGGTTCTGACGTGAACGTGTTACCTAAGAAACCATGGGAGTTGATGGGAAAACACAAGTTGGTATGGTCTCTTGTTCAACTCAGGCTAGCGAATCAACACAAAATAGTTATGATTGGTCAGTTGACAGGAGTACATTTGAACATAGATGGGGTGCGCAGTGTGGATAGTTTGAAGATATTGAGATTGTGGAAGACAATCAACCATATCCAACACTAATGGGATTGGAATGGAATTTTGATAACCAAGCGATCATCAACTTGAAGAGGAGGGAGATAATATATGAAGTTGGGGATTTGAAAGTTACGACACCCTTAAACCCATAAGAAGGAAAGAGATACATAGAACCAGCAAGAGGGAATGGCATTGACAATTTATATAACATGACGACACAGATGGAAGATTATGTCAACTTGATAGCAGATGGTGCATTGAGTTGGAAAAGTATCAGTTCATGTGCGTCAAATTCTGAAGAAGGTCTAGAGAATTGGAAATAGAGAATGCATGAAGTGTCAACTAGACAATGTGCACACATTACTTGATACTTGTGTTGGATTGGAACATAGTTATGTAACCCGCCAAGGTATGATGGATTAATTGATATAAGTATTTTTTTCAAAACATTTGATTTGTAGGTACTCGAACAACAAAGGCTATTAGCACTAGATGTGGTATTAAAAATGACTCCAGCCAGATGGTGTGTTGCACACAGAAAGGGAATGAAAGACTGGCTGAAATGCAACAGACTAATGAAAATAATGTTTGGCATGGAGGGAGAGAACATTGCACATAAATATATAGGGGAGAGTGACCCAACAGGTCATGTGGAATAGTGCAGGGATTTGTTGGGTTCAATACCAGAGACATAGTGGATGCATAGGTTTATACACACACTGGACACAATCCCAAAGAACTTGTATTTGGAGTTGGAAATGCATAGGGACATAACAATATGGTAAGAACCGAACTAGAGGTTCAAAATAACATTTACATTTGAACATGAATCTCCATCCATATATGCACCGCTACAAGCTATTCGAACGAATATCTTCTCAGAAGAAGAGACGATGGAAGTAGTACCCGTATGTAGCGTGGATGCATTATCCACCACATTGGGCGTAGTTCTATCCCAGCCATGGGAAGGAGACATAGACCATCCAATTTATTTTGGAAGAAGGAAGTTGTCTATAACAGAGAATAACTATACAACCACGTAATGGGAAGGATTGGTGATGGTCTATATCCTACATAAATTCAAGCATTATCTATTGGGGTCTCACTTTAAGATGTATATAAACCATTCTGCATTAAAATATTTAGTCAACAAGCCAGTGTTGGGGGGGATAATATGGAGGTGGATCTTATTATTTCAGGGATACGACTTTGAATTCATAGTGAAACCAGGGAAGTTGAATGTAGGACCAGATCATCTATCACGCATATTGTTAGGGGAAGATGCAAAAAATTTAGATGAAAACTTCTTAGATGCACAATTATTTGCAGTAAGGATGGTGGATGATTATTTCTCGGACATCATATGGTTTCTAAACTCAGGGATGGCTCCATACGAGATACCTGTAGCACAGAAGAAACAACTGGTAGTGAAAGAAACATATTATCAATTGATTGAAGGGAACTTATATGAGATGGGTGCAGATGGAATATTGAGACGTTGTGTGTTGGAGCTCGAAAGAATAATAATACTTGAAGAAGCGCATGGTGGAATTGTTGGAGGACACTACATACGGTGAGAAACTGCACAAAATATTTTTTGTGCAAGGATTTGGTGGCCGACACTTCACAAGGACACGAAGGAATATTGTCATTCATGCGATGTATGCCAACAAGTGGGAAATCCATCTAAGAGGGACAAAATTCCTTTGAATCCACAGGTTATATTGCAAGAATTTGAAAAATGGGCCATAGACTTTAGGGGGCCAATCAACCCACAAGCAAGAAGATCAGGGGCAAGGTATATCATTACTACGACAAAGTATTTGACAATATGGGTTGAAGCAACCCCCGTTACAGACTGTACTATGGAAATTGTTGCGCAATTTTTGTTCAAAAATTTAGTCCCAAGGTTTGGATGTCCGTGCATATTACTCAGTGATCAAGGGACACAATTTCTAAACAAAATAATTGCAGCATTGATTGATGAGTTCCATATTCATCACCAAAAGAGTACCCCATATCACCCTCATGCCAATGGAGCCATGGAAGCTTTTAACAAGATTTTGGAGAATGCCTTGACAAAAAATTGCAATGTAGGGAGAGACGATTGGGACTTAAGATTTCCTGCAGTATTATGGGCTTACAAGACTACAAGTAAGAAGTTGATAGTACATACACCTTTCAGGTTGGTCTATGGACAAGAAGCAGTAATGCTAATGGAGTTTATTCTTCCTAGCTTGCGCATTGTAGCAATCACAGAGATATCAGATACTAACGCAATAGAGGAGAGGTTGGCACAACTAGTACAACTTGAGGAGGATCGGTTTGTCGCATGATTCCATTAGTAGGTTCAAAAATCCAGAGAGAAGGCCTGGCATGACCGACAAATTAAACAAAAGAAGTTTCAAGTTGGAGATTTGATACTACTCTATGACAACAAGTATATGTAGCATCTAGGGAAGTTTGAAATGCACTGGTTAGTACCTTATGTGATTCAATAATTAACAAAGACAGGTTCTGCGTGATTGGAAACCTTGAATGGAGAAGTCTTGGAAGGTATGGTGAATGGAAGTTGGTTGAAAATCTATAGAGACGATCGACAGGGTGCACAGTAAGTTGGGTTGCGTTGGAATACTTGTATTATAGTAGTTGTATCATAGTAGGCAAGAAAAATAAGGAAAAAAAAAAAAAAGTAGATATACGGAAAATAAAAAGAGCATTCAAGTACCAAGGCATAAGAACATGTGCAGAATGAATGGTCGTCACACATCAGCATAACACTGCACCAAACTAGGATATGAGACACAGACGAGAAAATGAAGATGCATGCAGATAAAACAACAATCAACCAGTGTGCAGTTTGGCAATGAAAAGATCGTTAAAAGCATTAAAGCATGGAAATGATGGTTATAAAGCATGAGTGACAGATCATAAAAGCATCGTATACATCTTAAATGGGAAAATCTGTCGGAAATCACGATAGATTGATAACACGAGGGAGAAATCAAACAATGGATTTAGTAATAAAGAAGAATTTAGTTAAACAACTCATCAACTAAGGTGACAGATTTGAAAAGTTGGTTAAGGTAGGATGAGACAGGTACAGTTGGCTTGAAAGCACAAAAATAACAGGAAGTTGTTAAGTCTAAACCATTGTTACATGCGAATGGGAGAAAACAGAGTGAACCAGAGTGAATTAGAGGACAAAGTTGAGCCATCAGAACCAAGCTACAACGACCTACCAAGAGACATAGAGCTAAGTCCATAAACTAGTCACAGGAAACAAATGGCACCACCGAGAGTCGGAGGACCATCTACAACAATGAAAAAACAACCGAAATAAAAAGCAATATCACTAGAGGCTGAGGAGGTAGTCAAAGTTTCAGCTTCAATGCCACCAGTAGAGTTTCACAGAGACTATTTACCACCAAGGGCGGATGATGCACCACATATAAATCTACCCGCCAATGCAAAGTACCCAGTGTCGGTAGCACCATTTCTGGCTGGTGTAAGCAATGCCAAAGACATGCTCCGGAATATTTCCAACCTCATGTTTATGGACCATGATATCACAGATACACAGAAATTACCTAAGTTGTCCATGGATCAATATTTATGCACAAGGATCATCCTAGGGACAGGAGCAATCCTAGTCAAGCCACAGGAGTGGGCGTCAAGGTTCTAGAAGGAAAGAATATTGAACTTATTTGACATTCCACATTTCAGACAAAGTACATATATCAATGCATGTGTGAAGGTATTATTAATTTGTAGTCATGGGGCGACACTCTAGCTCGATCCCTGGGTATCAATTGATATTACACTAATTTCATGTATTATAGGATTTCCCAAAGCAGGAGAAGACCCAGGGCTATTGTTTCTCAATATGGGAGAGCAAGCCCTCTCTGAAACCATGAAGGATAAATTTGACATGTTCAGGGGAAAGAGGGGCTTGGATGTTAGAAACATCAATGATAAGAATGTGAGGTTTGAAACGCATGTATTGGCCTGCAAAATGCTATGGAAATGTCGCAAAGATGAAGTATCAGTTTCTGTCATTGCAGTCGCAGAGAAATGTATCACAGGATTTCAGATGAACTAGGATACCTTTTTGGTTAACAACTTTTTACAGGATTGCATGGAGGCCCAAGAGAAGGGTGTTGAATTTCATTATGCTTGGTTGATCATTCTTATTACGTTGGTCAAGTGGAAAGAACCTAGGTATTACCAATGCATGTGCAATCCAAGTAGTAACATTCTGGGTACAAGATATACCAATTTATGGCATTCACCAATTAAAAGAAGACATACTGATAGTAACATCACATTCTTTACCTACTTGGAGAAGATCACCTCTTCAATTGCACAAACACCGCACATATCCGAAGAAGAAGTAGTGACATACAGGGATATCTCCCGATTTAGAGCTAGCATGCACCATATGTATGTGAAGGATAAGAAAGATCCATCATGACAATGGTTACCCACCACTTACAGGTTGAAAATGGAAGATGTGAATTTTATAATCAATGACCGGAAGGAAGAGTGGAAGAGTCCGCCAGAAAAACAGGGTTCTCAAAGAGGAGGATTATCAAGACAAGAGTGATAAGGAGTTGAGTGTCGACCAAGGAAAATATCAGATGAATGGTGTAGGCGATCTTCCTGGAACATCAACAGTCCTCGAAGCAGGACCAAAAAGGAAGGATAAGGGGGAAGAGAAAATAGGAGGGATGCGAAAGAAATCCAAGGCATAGAGGCAGACCCCATTTTACATATTATCCAATGACAAGATGGAAAAATTGGCTACCAGATACGTGATTCTATAGAAGAGTTATGGGAAGAAGCAACAAAGAAGCAAGAAGAACAACAAAAGAAAGTTCAATACCAGTTGGGCATACTTAAATAGATGTTGGAAGCTACAAACCTAACGAAAGAGAATAGGTCCAACGATGAACCATCAACAGGGCCAAGGAGAGAAGCAAAAAGAACCCAGATGACCTTGGCACAACTGACACTTGGGCACATAACCCTACATATTGAGACATACAGTACGCTAGAGTTGCTAGTGGGTGTGTTGCATGAGAAAGTAAATGCATTGCACCATATGAAGATATTCATGTTTAGGATGTCCGTGCAAAATTTAGAGGACTTGCATGCAGGACTAGTGCAAGAAATCAGAAACATAGGAGAGGAAGAAAACAGGGAGTTAGAAATAATAAGGGATGAACAAGCCCAATTACAGGAGAAGTATGACACAACACTGCAACAAAAGAGGGAATTTTAAGGCAGAATAGAAGAGTCTCTAAAGAACAAGGATGATGATGAAGAGAGAGATGAGACGACAGTAAAGGAAAAGGATGAGGCTAAGAGCATGGCGAAGAATACCCAAGCAACAATCCAAAAGTTGTACAAAGTAATTCCAGAAGTTCCCCTAGTAGTCAAAGCGACTATGGAGGAAAAAGTGCAGAAGATCGGTGAATTCATTAAGGGATTCTGATCACATATAGAATATTTAAAGCTAAGGATCATGCTAGGATTGCCACTAGAGGTGTGTGAAGGAAGAAGGAGAACGACAACAACAATATTTCCCAACATCAAGAATATTGAGGGAGAATGCATGAAACTGTGTGAGGAGAATGCGTAGGTGTGGACAAAGTTGATAGAAGATCCATAGATGAAGGTCGTAGAGGCCAAGCTAAGAGAGGCACAAGAAAAAGAACGACAGGTGGTACAAAGGGTGGCTACATTACCACCGATAGTGTGCATGGAATCCATTCTGGCTCAATGATAGGCACATGTAGAAGTGGAGAAAATGATGGATCAAAAAAATATCCTACAACAGTGATTGGGACCATTGCAAGAAGAGGCAGTGTGCGTAATTGGAGAGTTGGCTACAGTGCATGGTAGAGTCAATCAAGCAGCGGTGGAAGCAGAGGAAAAAATTACAAACTTGATCTCGCAAGGAGCAGAGGAGATCACAATAATAGATGCCACAATAATAAAAGAGGTAGAGGGGGAAAATGTGGCCTCTCAAAACTTCAAAACTTCATTTCAACATGGAAGAGTAACCAACAGTCCTGAGTGGCTCGGTACGAGCCACAAGTGAGTGTTGGGGGCCTGTTGGATAGGCTGTCTTGAAAACAGTTTTTATAGTTTGGATAAATTTTTGAGGAAAAATCCTAAGTATATGAAAAGTGCTCTGAGGAAGAAGGAAAGATAGAGAACGTCCAGGTGAGGAAAATCTAGTAGGAGAGTGTGGAGAAGGAGGAAAATGCGCAAAAGGAAGACAACACATAGCTTGAAGAATAAATCTAGAAGAATAGTGCAAGGAAATAAAGCATAACATGAGAATGAAAACCAGAAGTTCCATAAATAGAAGAATAAAAAAAAAGCAGCATGAAGGATGAAAAGTAGAAGAAATGCGCCGAACAACCAGTTAATTGAGCCGGCCATGCATTGTAATGGGATATTTTTGGGATGAATAGATTAGGGTTTTTATCCCTATATTTTGATATAAATATGTAACAGTTTGGGAGATTAGGGGTTGGTTCATCATCCTTGTTATCCTTGTTGTGGGTTCAGTTAGTTGGTTCAACTAGTTGAAGGTTGAGAAGGATGAATAAAGGAATGATAAACATATGTTGTGAAATGTTGTGTTGACTATATTTTTGTGTTTGATTATGAATATTATTTCCATGCATCGTAGAATAACTTCATATGATAGTTAAGTATGGTGCAATGATTTATGACTGCGATGGTAACAAATCTATACATTAAGCTAGAATATGATAAGTACATGAATCTGAATCATGAGTAAGTTAAGAACTAAACATAACAAAGTTATGTTAATAAGATAATGAGGAAGAATAAACCAAAAGTTTTCCTCCCATTCCCTTACTACTGCAAAAGCCCAGTTCTTACAGTCCCCATAGATACCTCGGGTGATACTTAATATGCTCAAGCAGGTGATGCCAAAAGGGTCGGTTTCTGGTGGGTTTTATTGGTCTTAGATAACCTGAACCTTGGGTCTTACAACTCATGCACAAAATAGCGCCAAGATAATGACTAACCCATTTTTTGTTTGTGTATGATGTTCTAATTTTTGGTTTTGTGCGGAGTCATAAGGCAAGGTCTTAAATGACATTCTAGATCTTTTCTTTGGGGAAACAAGAATGGTTATAAATAACAATAAATTTTCAATATATCTCCCTGAGCTAGAGGAGGATATTAGGTTTTCTATGTCCACTATTTTCTTCTTTCCTTCACATGATTTGTAGGATGAAATCAAGTACCTTGGGTTCAAGCTTAAGCCTAAAAATTATGACGTTGAATATTGAGAATGGCTTCTCTCCCAAATTGACACGAGACTCAATTTATGGTGCGATAGGTGGATTTAATGGGGATTATAAAATCAATAATTGAATCCATACATATCTATTGGCATCTCCTCACACTTATTTCAAAAGGTATTCTTTCTTATATTAGGAATTGTATTTTAATTACATATGGATGGGAAACACAAAATATTTAGACTCGAATTTGGTAAATTGAAAAGGTTTATCCAGGCCAAAGGATCAAGGGGGTTGGGGTCTCAAATATCTTTCGATCTTTGGATAGGTGATGGCTGCAAATTTATTGTGGATATTCTTGACCCAGGATAGTCTATGGTGACGTATTACGATTGATAATTATCTTACTCCTAATACCATATTGGATTGGGTTAGAAAGAGGCAGAAACTAATTCATAATATTTCCAATTAATGGCAGACACTTTATCTTGATTTTCTGATCCTTGGTCAATTATTGGCTTGGAAGGTGGGTTATGGTTCTCTTATCTAGGTTGGAATGGATGCAGTTGTGGGTTGTAGTGACCATATAGGAATTCATTCGTTGCACTCTAAATCACATTGAATATCTTATTAACATGATAATATGGGGACAAGTGTCATTTTCGAAGGTGTCAATGAATCTTGAGGTTCATGGAATCAATCCTAGTCTCTCATTACCTCTGAATTGAGAAGGGATCGAGTTCGTTTAGTGGTTGTTGATGACGATTTGGTTTGGGTTTATACTAATTCAGGGGGATGTTATACAACCAAGCTCATATATCAATCCATGATGCATGTGGGTGATGGTGAGAATCAATAGTGGTACTCAAAACTCTGGAAGATCAAATGATCACCAAAGAGTGTCTTGTTTTTCTGGGTCATTCTCAAAGTTCGGGTATTGACTTGGGACATGATGCAACATATGGGTAAACAAGACTCAAGGTTATGTTATTTATGCAATTTTGCAGAGGAAATAAATTCCCACTTATTTTTTTCATGTGAGTATACTTGCTAGGTTTGGAATGAGTTAGAGCATCATTTGGGACTGGTCCATGTTTTGTACATAGA